>JALIZH010032962.1:1155000-1402500 GCA_030522465.1 Rhipicephalus appendiculatus | reverse complement strand
CAAGTCCCGCTGGATGCTGGATACTCTTTTCTCATTGCTCGCGATAGTGTTACAAACTGAAGCGGCAGCGACAGCGGACAACTACTCCAACAAAATCGGCTGTTGTGAATCTCATAACAGCTTTCGCTGTAAAACAGGTTTACCTTCGTCTATGCGTTTCTATGGTTTCACTGTAAGTCATCCTCAAACGAGTCTCACTAACCCTATAGCGCCGAATTTCCATTAACCTTCTCGTACGGTAAAGGGCAGTGCTTCGTTGGCATTGCCGAAAACGCGGACAGCAACGGCTTGGAGCACAGGGGGCATACTTTAGCTACAACCTGCGTAGTGGCCACCTTTATGGACTCGCAAACCACACGGTACAATTCTACCCACCATGTCTGCGTGTTTTAAAGCCTTGTCTGACCTCTCTTTACAATCTGCCGCCGTGCTTTAACGAAACGCGAACGACCCCGTGCACAAATAAAAAAACAGAGGCAGGAGGCCTTTGGGGTACAACGCTAAAACAACACCTGCGGCTGTATGTACACAAGCAGCACTGATAGTTTCTTTGAAGTGTGGAGAAGCATGCGTGCTATTGTTAGCTCTGTCCGACCGCTGTGCGCATTGTTTAGATAGCGCCCGACAACAGGGCCAAGCTTTTTAAACACGTCTCGACGCTGCGGGGTGAACCGTACGCTTGCAATCTTTCCATCAGGTGCTCGGTGCGTGCACGTTATTGCACCGTTGTGATGCAACAACTTCCCGGACAACAAGTGTCGCTGGAAGGCGAATGGCAAGAAGGACGAATCACTAATCTCCCCCATTATCCGAATGATTGCCCTATCGTCATCAGCAGAAGCAGCTCGTCTTCCCCTTGCGGGAAACGATGATTATGGCGTCAATGATTATGGCGTCGTGCTCTCGATCACGAAGTAGTGGGTTCGACTCCAGCTGTTTCGCATATACCCGATGCGGCTGACGTGTGAAAACGCTCTTCTATTAAGATTTGGGTGCATATTGAATGTTTGTTTGGACAGTTAATACCACACGAATGAAATCGAGTGAACTTGTCAAACATCCCATTGCTCAGCCTTGTCTTGAGTCGGCTGACTTCGTGAGCGACAGACAGACAAATAACTTTAATGAAGTCCTGAGGGACTAGCCGGGAAGGACCCGCTGGGGCCCTCTGCTCGCCCTTGGCTACTCCCATGTCAAAATCAGGATCGATCTTTTTTTTTTTTTCTGGTTTCATCAGCCACCCTAAATACTGGGTCATAATCCACTGTGTTTTCTCTCTCCTGAAGCTCGTTCTTACCAGCAATTATCTTATCAGGTCATTACATAATTGTCTTTCAGGACAGAGATGTTGCATACGGTGACCAGTAAGTTGCCGGATCGAAATCAAATGAAATAAACCAACGCCAGACTTCTACCTTACCCTTCCGACGCCGTTTCAAGCGAAGGCCTCGTCAACGCTCATGAAGCATCCATCACCGCCTCTGCAGTACTGATGTCGGGCAGCAACATTCCCAATGCGGTGCTTTGCACGGAACTACACGGCCCGCAAGAAAAGAAAAAAAACACTTTTCATCTCGTATAAATCCGGTCTTAGTAAAAAAGTACGAACAGCGGTGTACGAACGAGTACGAAAGTTAATGATCTCGTTTCATATGACTGATATGCATTCAGACAAGACGTGTCATCCACATTCCTTCGCATGCTATCGCAGCAGATACGTGCGCACACTCCTTCCCGCCTTTCCTCTATCGCCAACATCGCTGAGCAATGCCACTCGGCGAACTGTTTTTTTTTTTTTTTGCACACCTTGACAGCCAAAGCCACGTTTTCGTACCACATAAACTGGGATTAGGAAGAAGCGTGAGGCGGCGAGAGGGGAAAACTGTGACTTGCACGCAGGTGCCGGATGTCCAGTGAGAAGTGACGTCACAGGCATTCCTTCTTCGCGTTGCACTAGCGGTGCCTCCATAAAAAAAAAAAAAAAAGGAAAGAAAGAAAGATGGCCGCAACCAATTCCCGAGTCCGGGCCACCAAGCGACATTTCATTTTTTTTTGTTTTACTGTCTCTCTTATACTTCCGTTACTCGTCTGGTCGTCTAATGACTCGCAGACGTGGATTGCAGCAATCAGGCACAGATAACGAAGGAGAAAGGGCAGTCTCGTGAAACTCGGCTGTGTTTACAATACCCCGCACTACCCGTGACACGGACTCGGGTCCGTTTATAAGAACGTCGCTTCGCGGTGGAACGATCGCAGGACACATAGCGTCGTTGTCGAGCAGCATACACGGAAGCACTACCAACAAGCAAGCAAGGTGAGGATAGCGCAGATGCGGTAGAGTTCCTTGAAACCCCGCTTTTCGGAGAGCGGATCCGTGCACTGCACGCTTGACCCTGTTGCTACCTCTCGAGTGATCTAGTAGTTAGGGTGCTTGACTGCTAACCCGAATGTCGTGGGATCGAATCCTAGCCGCGGCGGCCGCATTTCGACGTAGGCAAACTGCTGGAAGCCCACGCGCTTTTATTTAGGTGCATGTTAAAGAACCCAAGATAGTCGAAATTTCCAGAGCCCTCCACTACTGCCTCTCTCATAATAGTAATAGTAATAATTGATGGGGTTTAATGTCCCAGAACCACGATATGATTATGAGGGACGCCGTAGTGGAGGGCTCCGAAAATTTCGACCACCTGGGGTTCTGTAACTTGCACCTAAATCTAAGCACACGGGCCTCAAGCATTCTCGCCTCACTCGCATAATCATCTATTGGCTTGGGGACTTAAAAGCCCAACAATTATTCTGGCCCTGTTGCTCAACATCTCTGCGATTTGTGAGGAGGCAATGAAACCGAGCTTTGCGAGGTTCTCCCTGGTTTTGTATTTCCTTTTCTTCTGCAACCTCCGGTTACGTTTATTTTCCTCTTTTAATCAGTCTGGTCCTCACTTTACATCTCAGGTGGGGGGGCAATCAGGAACAGGGATCGGGGAAAACGGCATTCCTAAGCTACACCTCTGAAAATGGGACACAGAAACAGGGAGGTACATAGGTCGGTCTGAGCTAAATGATTCAAGCCAGCTGCTGCATGTGTTCGAGTCTTCGGGACTCGATAAGAACGTCTCGTTCTTTTGTGTTCTGTGTAGCTTTCTCGCGAAATATTTCGGGAGTTCGACTGATGGCGTTGACATGTACTTCGAGACGACCAAGGGTAGTGGGTTCATAACAGCGATCGCCGCAAAGCATCTGTAAGGCGGCAAAGCACTGTAGCTAAGCTCCGAACGAACGCACGGTTGCAGCCGAAACGTTGTTTTTAAGATAAGAAAGGCTGTTATTTAGGCGAAATTAGACGAAGTGAAGCTTATGGAGGGGTGCACTCCATTGCATCGCCTTCGTTTCTTTCATTGGTTTGTGCGCTAATAATAATTGCTGAGATGAAAAATCCTTGGAACACAGGGGTGTCACTGGAGTCAAGGGTTTCTACAAGCGGACTTGTCTTCAAGACTTTATTGAGGTTGTTTTTATTGAGGCTGCAACTAAGTAAGCAGTTGCAGCCATAGGCGTCCGCAGGG
The DNA here is from genome assembly GCA_030522465.1 of Rhipicephalus appendiculatus. Classification (NCBI taxonomy): domain Eukaryota; kingdom Metazoa; phylum Arthropoda; class Arachnida; order Ixodida; family Ixodidae; genus Rhipicephalus; species Rhipicephalus appendiculatus. The sequence continues at coordinate 1,398,937 of JALIZH010032962.1, read as the reverse complement.
TTCCCCTTTAAGGGGGGGGCGAAGGTTCGTCACAGCGCCAATGTATGGGACAGACTTTGCGCCCCGCCCCCCTCTTAAGTTACTAGGGGGTGCGCCCCTAGCAGGCCCGTAGCCAGGGGGGGGGGGGGGGGGTGCCCTAGGGCCTCCTCCACCCCCGAAATTCGGATGGAGGGGGGGTGTTTTACCGAGAATAAATAATGAAAATGGGTGTTTTTCAAGGTTTTCAACAGGTGGGCCACCCCCCACCCCCGGAAAAAATTTCTGGCTACGGGCCTGGCCCCTAGCAATCTAAATATGCTTCACTACCAAGCCCAAGCTGTCGCCTTTCGCATGATGTCGTATTCGTCTACCCATAAACACAAAACACCAGACACGATACGTCATAAACTTTCATGTAAACCCGTTGCTTCCGTCCCCTTCGCTAACGACGGTATACATTTCTTCGCAGACTTCCACACAGCCAACCATGAAGGCCCTGGTGATGATCGTCGTTGTCCTGGCCGTCTGCGCCGCAGTCGTGTCGTCTTTCAGCTTCTCGTCGACGGACTGCCCGGCGCAGGCAGTGCCCGGTGTGACGCTTAAGGTTCCCGACCCGAACGACTGCTCCAAGTACTCGCTGTGTATGCAGCTGTTCAACATGAAGCTCGACTGTTCATTGGGGACAGCACTTCAGCGTCGCCGCTGGCAAATGCCTGCCCGCAGCTATTGCCGGATGTGACCCCGGTAAAGTACCATGGCTCGCACTCGCACAGCTTCTATAGTCGGATGCAACTTTAGAACTCCGCGGCGTTTCCTCTTCAAAGGCGGATGAACACAAGCCTGCACCAATGGGCGCGAGCTCCAGACTGACGTCACGAGCCGGACGGCCGGTGACTCCGCCTTCGGAAAACGTTTGAGCGTGCATGATTGGGACTATTTCTTTAGTCGCGGAGGCGGTCGGCTGCTGCGCTTCAGCTGGCGGGGCGGAGCCTCTCAAGTTGTATCCGACTGTAGTTCGTAAGCACTCTGGGGGGGGATATTTTGTAAGCGTTCTGTCACAGAACTGGGGAGGAGACTTAACGGAAGAATGAGAGGGAGCCGCACGGGATTGGTCGAGGCTAGTGTGACGGTCAAGACGTGAGGATGGCCAAAGAATGGGCACAGAACGGGCGGAGGCCCTGCTCTGTCGATAGAAACGGATACAAAACGGTCTCCGGACGACGTGGATTGGATCGAAAAGTAAGGGCTTGAGCCCGAAGAATCGAATTAGCCTGTTTTGTGCCTGGCTTACCCCAATCCCGCGCCGATAGTTTGGGCAAACTCACCTCAGAATGACTCGTCAAACTGTGACGCCACCTAGCGTCCACTCAAGACATGAACCCAAGTAAATTTTTAAACTCATCCCAGCTCTTCAACCTCAAGATTTGAAAAACAATGCCTGTCAATATTGATGTTCAGCCATAATAATTATCTATTTCTTCATGCGTTGAAAGCATTTCTGAATTCCCTCAGCTCGCCTATTGGCTGTTCGCTCCCTCTCGTTCTTCCGTTCCGTCTCCTCCCCGTTCTGTGACAGAACGCTAACAAAATAGTCCCCCCTGTTCCATTGACTGGACCACTTCGCTTATGATAAGTCCATCCTCAGCATCCAAGTGGCTGAAATTATTTTGAATGAGAAAACTTTACTAAACGTCCTGTAAATTGATGGCTTAGGTCCAGGTTATGTCTCTCGGTAGCTTCCCTTGGCTTAACTTGATCACCCAAAATTGGATTATTTGCTTGCCGGTAAAATGCCTCCTTTGAACCTGAGCATACCATCCGTCCCCCCCCCCCCCCCCCCCCGACTTTGTCCAAGCTCAGTGAGTTTGAGAAACGACTAAATATTTCAGACGACGTTGCAAAAAGAAACCACTCAACCACTTTATCTTGTACAAACCGATCTACTGACTTCGAAATCCTTTAGGAACGTTTGTGATGTTTCGTGAAGCTCATCACTGCGACGGAGAACGCTTCGCTTTTTCATCAGTCTTTGCGACGTTAAGACGGTGAAGCTGGCCCTTCAGCTCCATTGTACATTGATTATCTTTGACGTTAAGTCAGTTAAAGCTTTACACGATTTTTTTAGCATCACAAAGAGTGAGCGACATTGGCTATAGTTTGGTATTCTCTCTGCAGCTGCTGCCGCTCCCCAACCACCAGCTGCTCCTGAGCCTGCAGCACCAGCCGCACCTGCCCCAGCACCAGCCGCACCTGCCCCAGCACCGGCCGCACCAGCACCTGCCGCGCTTGTTGTGTAATCAGCGGGCTCTGTCGAGGAAACCGCTGATGAGAGAACAACAATCTTCAGCGAGTACTCTTGATCCCACGCCATAATAAGAAACCACTAAGCTGAATGTAAATAAACGTATACATATGTTACGCCACTGCTACTGTGTTTTAATGTAGTCTCTCTAGTTGATGATCACATTCGTTGGTATCTCCCTAGAAACAGGAGGCGACAACTAGTTGCCTAGCATGTATGAGCTAATTAGGCATTGCATTATAAGGTATTCTCCAAGAATGGATGTATTAATCATACATTACACTCGGGTACAAGTCAAGAAAAATGCGGCTTTTCGCCGTCAAAGGAGCCCCCCTCCAGCCAGTGGCGTCGCCGTGTCATCGTGACCCCGCGGCCTCACGAGAAGAATCACAAAACAGCGTGTCCAAAGCGTGCGACACAAAGCGTGTCTGGAGGGTGGTCCTTTGACGGCGAAAAACCGATTTTTTCTCGAGTTGTATCCGAGTATGATAGTTGCCCGGCATCTCGCCTCCGTAGCCTTGGTCTTGTCGCACGCAACAGCGTTCGTGAAGCACTCAAACACAGTCGCAGAGCTCAGTTGTACTTATACAGGAATGCTCTTGTGGCTCGAAGCGCAGATGAGAGGTCGAAGCCATAGACCTAGTCGCGGACAACTTTTTCTTGGCAATGAAGGGAAAGCTACGGGGGAGGAGCGACTGCACATGTACTCGTCCGCAAAGTAATCCGGTGCGGCTCGCGTTTCGAATGACGACCGCTTTCGAATAATAACATTGCATACCATTTGCTTCGTTTCCTTAGACAGCCATTTGTGAGTGAAATTCGTCACAAGCTCCTTCGGCGAGTCGTCGAAATAGCTGGCGGGCCGACGAGCGCTCACCTGAAGACGAAGAAGCCATTTTGACTGTGAGGTGCACGTAAAACGTGCGACGTTTTCACACGTGCAAAAACGCGGAAATGACACTGCATAAATTAAAACAAATATGAATATCTCTTTGGTGTGTACTGCGTCCCTTTTATAAACAGCATCCGGTAGAAAAAAAAAAAGTTATCTTGTTTTTTATAATTTTCACGCGAAAAACACGGAGGCAAGTTGGGACTATATTCTTCAGCGGAGGCACACGCCAAGTTTGGCTCCGTAGCCTTCCCTTCATTGCCAAGAAAAGTATCCGCGAGTATAGTATTCTTCGGTGAATATTCAGTCATCCGCCTGGCCTCCCTTTCCCTTTCCTTCTGTTTCTCTGCCCTCCCCCCCCTCCTCCTCACCCAGTCAGTGTATGACATCAAATCAGCGCTGGCTCAATCACCGCTTTGCAAATATCTCGCATCACCGAATACTTATTGTAGCCTGAACGTTATCTGCTTCACTATTGCCGCACTTCGCTTCCCCTTCATCCTTGTGTTACATTGGCGGAGGCTTCCTCTCTTTCTCTGCTTTTTAAATACTGGATCGCGCGAATTCGATACAGGTCAAGGTATGAACACAGAAGCACAGCACTATCGAACTCGCGTATTTAAGATTACGAACCAACTAGCGCAGCAACGAATTTCGTTAGGCCATATTTTCCTGCTTCTTTTTCTTTCTTTGTTTCTCTCTGTTTCGCCTTATCTTTCTGTCTTGCTCTCCGTTTTTTCTATTTATTTTTCGCGTGCTTCTTGCCATCTCTTTCTCTGTCTAATATCTTTCTCTCTTTCGATTTTTTGTTTTTATTCCCTTTATTTCTCTCTATTTTCACTTTCTATCGCTTCCTTTCTCTGTCTCTCTTTTTCTCGATTTACTTCTCTCCCTTCCTCTTTCCTTCTCTCTATTTTCTCTCTCTTTGTCTTTTTTATCTTTTTGTCTTTATTTCTCTCTTGTTCTCTTCCTAGGCTTTCTTTCTTTCTCTGTTTTTCTGTCTTTTTATTTTTATGTCTTTAATCGATTTTTTTATTTTTCTCTTCCTCTTTCCATCGCTTTCTTTCGCTCTTTCTCTCTATTTTATATCTTTCTCTGTATTTTAAATCTTTCTCTTGCAAGCTCTACCAAGCCCCACTACCGGCAAATCCCACTACCGTGGGGCTTGCCGGTAGTGGGGCTTGATAGAGCTTGCAAGCCCCACTACCGTGGGGCTTGTCCAGTTGCTGTGGCGCATACCCACCCGACATGCCACCTGAGGGGTTTTGCACGACGGAGTACTAGTTACCGACAGCTGGAACAGCCTTCGCTGTTAATAAAGGCCTGCAGATATGTCGTTTACTCGCAACACGTATATTCGCGAAGTCTGTATCCACTAGAAGTGCAAAAATTGGGGGACCCTTAAGCTTCGCCTTTAAGACTTGAACGCGATAGCGATATCCTGTCCCTAGTGCGTACTTCAACCACTTAGTCCATACTTGCTATGCACCCACTACCGTGCTGTTAAGGGAATACGAGCAGTAACGTGTGTGCCTTTGTTATTTTCACCGTATTTCCAAGCACAGGCGTGGCCGTGCAATAGAACGCCTGCTTGCCACGCAGGACGGCCTGGGTTCGATCCTCACTCGGACCCGGAAATTTTTATTTATTTTATTTGCACCTTTCTCGATTTTTCGGTCAGGGACAAGATGACTTTTCGCTCAGAACCAACGACGCCGACACCGGAATTTCTGCGAAATGAGCTCTTTAACGCTATCGCGTTAATATACGACGTCCCACACAAATCAACCCGAAGACCTTACATTTCACGATTTGCATATTGCAAATACACGATGGATTACAGCCAAATTCAGCATTTTCCGGTAGTCTATGTACTTCACATAGAGCATGAAAAACTATTGAGCCATAAGGTCATTGATTCAGTACTTTGAACGTCCACTAGCTATTCGTGTTCGCGACCACCTCATACAATTCCTACTCAGTTGTCCTTATACAGGTATGCTTATACGTATATGCCTATATACGTTGATGAATACGGAAGGTTGTGCGGTTAGGAGGCGCCAGCGATATAGTAATTCCAACCCGACCCCTTCCCCATATGCACCACGCTTTCTTTTCACGCCTCGTCGAAATCATGCCGTGCAGATTTAGAAAGCCCAAGTAATGAGCAGACCTCCACATACGAAAAGACAGGACTCCCCTCTTCGTAGCAAGAGAACTTGCTTGTTGAACATGAAACATAATGCGCTGCAGACAAACGCCAGATCGCGATGCATGCACTCGAAAGGCTTCGTTTCACAATACGCTTCCACGGAGAGAAGCGTTGTGTGCAGACGCCTGAAGTATGAATTACGAAGGAAAACGTTTTTCGATTGTACCCATCACGGTGCTACCGCAGGAAGGTCTTGTACACCCAACTTGAGGGGTCTGTGGGCATCCCGCACGTGCCAAATACATTCCCTTCAAGCAACAAACTTCACGGAAGGGAGCCGATTGACGTTGCGTACTTTCATGCGTTGACCCGGCTCTCACTCGCATCAGTTGCTGTGTACTACTCATAATCTCATTCGCCTCGCTATTCGTCCACAAAGCATTACACGAAAGGTGTGTAGCAATGCGACGTCTCCTGTGAATCGGAAGGCGCAGTACATACTTTCACGGCAATTAAACGAAACACCATACGAAGTAAAAAAAAAATAAACGTAAACACGTACGTTCATACAAAACACGGTACATTACAAAAAAAAGGAAACTAATTAGTGTCTCGCGAAACTGGTGCGAGCGCAGTATGCTCTATCATCAGAAAACCCGACACTTGCGCACGGGGTTTAGCGACGTCTCCGGCTGGCAGCCGAAAGTCTCCGAGAACCTCCGGACGTGCCGCAGCGGCGCCGAGCAAGGGTCCACGTCTGCGTTGCGCTCGTTGGGAGGCGAGGCGCACTTCATCAGGCACCAGGAGAGGAAGAACGCCTCTTCCGCCGAGTAACCACCGAGACCCTCGCGATTCTGACGCTTCTGATCGAAGGCCTCCTGGGCGGCATCCAGCAGGGCCTCGAGGGCGACCACCTCCAGCATGACGTCGTCCCGCGGCGCGATCGACATCGTGCGGGCGTCTTTGGCGAAGCACTCGCGAGACTCGTCCAGACGCTCTTTCGTTGTCTCCTGCCTCCCGTAATGGTCAAGGGCGATCTCTGCCGACGCGCGAGACAGCAGAGCGCCGAGCGTGCCGTACTTGATCGCGACCGACATCTTCGCGTCATACACTGGGAACGTCAGCGCGAAGGGCATCAGCACAAAGTCCTGGGCGCCATTCTTGACGGTGTAAAGCTGGCTGTTCAGGATGGCGTCAACCGTGCCCAGAACGTCGGCGTTCGTGTCCGCCAAGTAGCGCAACCGCGACGTGTTCCTCCAGTTGCGCACGAAAGACGACGTCATGTCCGGATAACCCAGAAACGGGGCGCGCAGGTCGCGACCTACCGGGTAGTCAAACGCCTCGAACACTCCCTTGACGGAGGCCCACTCGGTGAGCATGGTCGTGCTACCGGAGAACGCCGGGTAGGCTTCGAAGCGCTCCGTGAACGCCTTGCGCACAGAGAACACCAACTTGGCGACGTCCGAGCGCACGCCGGACCTGAGAACTTGCGCGCTGTAGGGCACGAAGACGGCGTCTCCTACTACGCCGTACGTGAACATGAGGCAGATCGACGGCGAGGAGGTCCAGCTGGGGAGTCGGGTGCCGCCGACGGCGGCGAGCACGGCGTCTCGGCTGGTGAATATCGAGACGTACTGAACGGCGCACCAGGAGATGTACAGGTGCATCCTGTCGTTGCCGTATTCTTCCCAGAGGTCGTTGAACGCGCCGACGAAGGACGGACTTCTCGTGGCGAATCGGAGCGCCCCGGTGACGTTGCGCCTCGCCAGCGCGGCGGCCCACGCGCTTTCACCGAGGTGCATATCGTTAGATTCCAGCATGGTCCAGTTTTGTAACGAGAGAGCGTCCTGCAAACGTTTCCTCATGAGGAGCTCGGCGTCCAGGACGTCGCTGTAGGTGACGTTGCCGACGTCGCCGTCTCCGTAATGCCGGACAAGAGCGTCGAAATATCTCTTCCGCTTCGTGCTCGCTCGACGTTCGAGGCTCAGGTCAGAGCCATCAGTCGCGTAAAGCCCGCCGACGGCTCGACGATCACGGTGCTCGAATGCGCCGAGGTGTCCTTGACCCTGAAGTCGAGGACTGCAGGCCAGCCCAATTCGAAAGCGAGAAACACGCTCGTCTCCAACACGTCCGGATCGGACGGAACCCACGGCCACACGACGCCGGCTTCGGCTAGGTACGCCCTGACAAGGACGACTTCGTCACTCGCCGGTCCGGTGTCTGCCTTCACGAGGGACTGGTAGCAGGACTGGAATAGAGCCGCTGTCTGCTCGCCGGCGTTCTGGTTCGTGTCTGGGATGGCGGTTCTGGACACCGACTCGACGGTGGCCTCGATCGCCGAGCGGAAAACCGACTCCCGTACCGAGATCGTGTGCTTGCTGCGCCAGCCGTCGCACACGAAGCGGCCGAAGCTGTCGCAAGGGTTCATGGACGCGTTGACGGAGTCGTTGAGCAGCTTTGAGAACGAGGCGCAGGACGCCGTGGTGCACAGCTCGCGCTTGAGGTTCGACTGAACGGCGACGAACACGATCACGACGGCGAAGGTGACGGCGAGGAACAGCGCGACCAGTGACAACAGGTCTCTCTGATCGGACGGCTCCGCGGCGGCGGTGGTGGTGGCGTGCGTCATCTGTACGACGACGTCCTGGTTCAGCTGCAAAAACGGGCGATCCTTCGTCAAAACTCGAGAACTCTGTCTCTATCCGGACTCTCATGTGCATAAAGTGCCATTTATCACGGTTTTCGGTGTTATGAGGGATACCTCAAACCCCCCATCCAGCATATTGTGACGTTTGGCAGGTAGAATCGTTTTCCGAAGGCGCGTGTTTAAAATGGATGCAGTGCTATCAACTAAATGTGCAGACCGGTCCAGTATTAAAGAGTACACTTGCGTGCAGGACATGTCCGGATTTATTCTCTTGCCGAAGCATAGTCACATAGCTTTGCATAAGGCTACTGGTGGTTGACAGTTCTGATTCTTTTCGACAGATTCGAGCAGTTCACGAGGAATGTTTCCACATTCCCTTGCTACGGGGCCAGCCATATGAAAGGTGCACTTTCGAGTGTTTCCTTTAGCAGTGGACCGTTCAGTATATAAATATATACTGAGGAACTTCGCCGAAAGAAGGCTTACGCTACGCGATCTAAAGAGAACAAGGGCTCAAAAAGTAAAAATGGTCGGCCGACAAGTTGATCCGACGAAAATTGAACGTGACTCATCAGTCGTGAAGTCGCTTGCGATAGGCCACGTTAAAGAAGCTGTTGACCACTGACGGCTCGCTAAGTACTCAAGCTAACGCATTTCCGTCGGATGAACCAACTGATAGATGACGAAATTATTTTTTTTTTCGTAATTGTCTCGTACCACACATTTGCTCGACGCGTCGTTGACATCGCCTTGGACGATAACCGGCCAGGTTATGGGCGGTGCTTCTTCGGTCACAGCCGCTGTAGTCGGAGGCGCCTCGTCGGGCGGTCTAGGGGCCGACACTTCTGGCCCTGGTTGCAGTCCGGTTGCTTGATCCTGCGAATGTATGTCAACTCCTCGAGTTTGCTCTCAGTCATCTTGCGGTCTTCGTAGGCGGCAGAACCGCACAACGAAACAGTTCATGAAGCCAAATAAGAAAGCGGGGAAAGTTTTTATTGAAGTGCCCATACACTACGGTAAAGAGAAGACGAAAGTGCTTAGACAAAAATTATAACACGCCGCATATGATAGACCGATCATGTCTTTACGATCCCTCTGTGTTTTACTGTGTTTTTCCAGAGTTCATCTTCTGTTTCTCCGCACGATAGTGTCGACTAAAAAACGCTAGTGTTGCTGTTATGGGACAGCGCTCCTCCGAAGACCTTAAATTACCTTACAACTGGCACCGTACCATAACGCATTTTGATGGAGGCGAAATGCTAGAAGCCGATGCACTGTACAATTTCAGTGCACATTACCAGTACACGATGACAGTGCACGAACACCGTATGGCCAAACTATCCTGGGCCACCCACTACGGAGGGCCTCGTAATCCTGTTGTGGTTTTGCACGTGAAACACCAAATACTATTATTGCAGCGTACTGCAGACAAGGAGAGACGTGAAGTGTCCCCGAATCGACATTTCAAATAAACAGTCGCGCCAATGTGTTGCAACATGTTGACAATGCTCAAAGATAGCGCCAACAGTGCAAAGCGGCGCTGACATAGCAAAAATTAGAGAAACGGACACCATTCCGGCTACTCATTGAAATTGATATTGTAATTTTATTCCGCAACAAGAGTGTGTTACGAAAAGAGCAGGTAAAATCTTAGTGCAGCTTCAGGAGCCCTGACCTCCTAGCACACAGGATAGCAAAGAAGCGTGCGGCTAAGTACAACCTATAATAAGAGACATATGTATATTTCAGAATGCGATTTTTAAAAGGGTGATTACAATGCAGGCACAGAAAAAAGGTAGTCGTCGCATGAGATGGTTATAAAAACAATAATCGCAGTTCGATTGGTGATATACTAATTATGTTATTATTATGTTCCTTTATTATACGGTTTATGACGTTTTGTGTTATGACGTTCTGTAAATAAATTTAACGTTTTCCGGTGTCACCGTTCGGGCTCGGGGCCCCTTCAACAACGGCCAGGCCGTGTCGCAACTCATTGAGCGCGACTGCATATACCTACCTGGAGAACGGGCTTGACCTCCCCTTGCGATTTCTCCTTCGTTCTCTTGAGCTTCTGCGACCCGTCCTGGTGAGGCCTGGACTTGTCCATCCTTCCGTCCGTGGTGTGCCTCGACTGCTCCGACATCTGGTCCTGGGTCCGCTCCGTGTCGGTGCGCTCGGCCTCGTCGGCGGCCTTGTGGCGCGCGTCGCGACTTGACTTCCTGCGGCGGCCGCTTTTGCGCGACTTGGACACATCGGAGGCCTTCTCTTCGTTGTCCATCGTCCCCGGCAATACGACCGAAGTGCAGGTATACTGCGCTCACGAATCGAGGCTTCTTCTGAATGGCGGAAAGCACGGAGGCGCGTGCTTCCGGTGATGACGACAATGACGAGGATAATCATGATAGTGGTTGGCGATGACCATGATGATGATGGTTCTGGAATGGTTGGCCCCTACCCATAAGCGTGCGCAGGGTTCCCCTTCCGGGGGGGGGGGGGGGCAAAGGTTTGTCGCAGCGCCCCCCCTCTCGCCCCCCCTCCCTATTATGTCAATGTGGGGCTGGCTTATGTCAATGTGGGGCTGTTGCAGTCATCGAACCGCAACAGAACGACATGTCGCTCTCATGGCAGCGATAGCCAGCACTATAGTCAACATTAACCATTATCAGAGAAACACTAGCAATGGTTAAATCAACGTTAGGTTGTGCTAACCAATGCTTGTAGTACGCCTTACCAGGACACCGCCGCTCAAAGTTAATTGCTCTCAAACCGCGAGCGTGTGAAAGGAAATGTAAAGCTACCATCCTGCAGCCCATCGAAAACGCTTCTAATATATACCGTCTGCTTTTAAACCCGAGCTGTTGAGCTTTACAGAGAGCTGTTAAGCTCCCACATCCCGTGCGCCGATTTGTCCGGCGTGGGTTGCAATAACTCTGATGGACGAGAGAACTAGTACAGAAAGAGGGAAAGAAATAGAGAGAGAGAGAGAGGCATAGAAAGAAACAGGCACAGATAGAGTTAGAAATAAAAGAGAAAAAGACAGAAAAAGAAAGAAAGAGAAAAATAGAGATAGAGAGAGAAAGAAAGAAACAGAAATAGAGGCAAAAAGACATTGAAAAACAGAGAGAAAGAGGAAAAGAGGGAAAACAGTGGATGAAAGAAATAGAAAAAATAATCACGCCATATCCACGAAGTGAATGATGATGAGTGGGCGAAGCTCGATCGTTTTCATCCATGGCAGAAAGAGAATGTGTGGTCTGGAACGCGCTTATACTTCATGGTCATCAGCGTCATCGTCATCGTTATCACGTGTAGTGGGTACATTCCACTATACTGCGTCATCGTCATCTTTATCGCGTGGAGTGGGTACATTCCACTACACGTGGCTACCTACCTACCTCCTACCTACCTACCTACCTACCTACCTACCTACCTACCCACCCACTCCCACCCACCTGACCGACCGACCGACCTGACCGACCGACCGACCGGACCTACCTACCTACCTACCTACCTACCTACCTACCTACCTACCTACCTACCTACCTACCTCACCTACCTACCTACCTACCTACCTACCTACCTACCTACCTACCTACCTACCTACCTACCTACCTACCTACCTACCTACCTACCTACCTACCTACCTACCTACCTACCTACCTACCCACCCACCCACCCACCCACCCACCCACCCACCCACCCACCCACCCACCCACCCACCCACCCACCCACCCACCCACCCACCCACCCACCCACCCACCCACCCACCCACCCACCCACCCACCCACCCACCCACCCACCCACCCACCCACCCACCCACCCACCCACCCACCCACCCACCCACCCACCCACCCACCCACCCACCCACCCACCCACCCACCCACCCACCCACCCACCCACCCACCCACCCACCCACCCACCCACCCACCCACCCACCCACCCACCCACCCACCCACCCACCCACCCACCCACCCACCCACCCACCCACCCACCCACCCACCCACCCACCCACCCACCCACCCACCCACCCACCCACCCACCCACCCACCCACCCACCCACCCACCCACCCACCCACCCACCCACCCACCCACCCACCCACCCACCCACCCACCCACCCACCCACCCACCCACCCACCCACCCACCCACCCACCCACCCACCCACCCACCCACCCACCCACCCACCCACCCACCCACCCACCCACCCACCCACCCACCCACCCACCCACCCACCCACCCACCTACCCACCCACCCACCCACCCACCCACCCACCCACCCACCCACCCACCCACCCACCCACCCACCCACCCACCCACCCACCCACCCACCCACCCACCCACCCACCCACCCACCCACCCACCCACCCACCCACCCACCCACCCACCCACCCACCCACCCACTCCACCCACCCACCCACCCACCCACCCACCCACCCACCCACCCACCCACCCACCCACCCACCCACCCACCCACCCACCCACCCACCCACCCACCCACCCACCCACCCACCTCCACCCACCCACCCACCCACCCACCCACCCACCCACCCACCCACCCACCCACCCACCTCACCTACCTACCTACCTACCTACCTACCTACCTACCTACCTACCTACCTACCTACCTACCTACCTACCTACCTACCTACCTACCTACCTACCTACCTACCTACCTACCTACCTACCTACCTACCTACCTACCTACCTACCTACCCACCTACCTACCTACCTACCTACCTACCCACCTACCTACCCACCTACCTACCTACCTACCTACCTACTACGACAACTACAGAGGAGGGACAGACCCACACCCTAAGGAGCTTCGCCCCTAAAATAAAGAGAAACGAGGCAGGCCGCCCAGCAGCTCCGCACTTCATTCAGGCTTGGCACCACTAGTGCGAAGCCACCTTAATTTATTTTAGCCAGTTCTCCCTCCATCTCCACGCCCTTTTCCCCCGTAGCGGGTACGAGCCATCCTTGAGAAGCACGAATGCTCGCCATGCTCGCTGCATGCTTCGCGTGATGCGCTTGCGCTCGATCTCGTGAGCCGAACCGATGGTTGCGTTCCAAAACAGCTCGCTGTCTCATATCGTCGAGCGCTGCGCGAGTCTCTGCAGCTGCCCCACCTCGATCGGCAGCATCGTCGGCTTTCCCGTACACACGCGTGATGGCAGACGCAAGGACGACACCCGTAAGAAAGGTATGTTCGTTCTTTACGTTGCGAAGTGTGACCCTGTAGTCACGCGTGTACCTTTTATTTAAGCTGCGTGATCTGCCAACCGTCTGGCCGCATGTTAAATTACCATTCGCATGTCTCGTGGTGAGGGCCCATTTCCCGTCCACAACTTGCAATGGAACGAAATTGATATGAGTAAGATTAAAGGAGCCCTGCAACACTTTTTGAAGTAATCATCGAATGGCTTCTTTAGCACGAATCGACAGCCGCAAAAATTTCAGAATCTGTGAAGTAAGAGCGGAGTTACGCGCTTTAAGCGACTTCTCTCTCCTTTCGGACCAGTGAGCGCGCTCAAAGCTACGCAAGTGGGCGGGGGGGGGGGGGGGAGGGGGGAGGTGACAAGGGTACAAGAAGCTATATATGTCCGTTCGTCAGCGCGCGCGTCATAAGCTTGAGTACTTTCTTTTCTTCTCCTTCTTTTTCGTCTTCGAATGGGCGGCTTACTCTTCTGTGTGATCGCGAGCGAACGCCCGAGCACGTCGCGGCATTCCGGGCATTCCGATGAGGCCACATTAACTGAGCAGGTCACGATGCTCAAATGAGCCAATGGCAGTGGACTTCGGGTTTATGGCGGGGTCATTTGGGTTCATGGTATCATTTGTCGAGATAATAGGGAGCAATTTCTAGCTGACTTTGAGAGTTAGTTGTACATTCCAGGCCGCGTGCTGCGCTATAATGTTTGGCTCACGTGTTCTCAGGAGCCTCGCTTAGTCCTTGGTGGTGGTGGTGGTTGTGGTTCGAAGAAGGAAAAGGCGCCTAATTTCTGCAGCCCGGTCGGGAGCACGACGCAGCGCCTGCGTGATAGGGGGGATGGGATTACAGTGGATAGAAGAGAAAAGGTTAGGGGTGTAGTGGCGCAGAGGTCTCCAGCACGAAGAGCAGCAGTCCGGCAGTAAGGATAGGGGTGGCAAGGGTCCCGGTATCAGCGGTAGGGCTTAGTCCGTCCCTCCTTTCCGCGTCTCACACTACCACAGCGCATGCGTGTCCCCTTCCCATCTCTCTCTCCTCTCCTACGCTCATCCCCTTTCTCTCCTATAGGAATCCTCTACTGTACGGAGCGGCGCCCGCGTCCTACACTCCTCCAGAGCATGCGCGTCCCCTCCACCTATCTCTCCTCTCCAACGTTCACCCCCTTTCTCTCCTCTAGCAATCCTCTACTCTACGGAGCGGCGTCCGCGTTCCCCATCCCCACAGCGCATGCGCGTCCTCTCCTCCTCTCTCTCCTCTCCTACGCTCACCCCCCTCTCTCCCCTCTAGGAACCCTCTATGGAGCCATATAAGAACCCCTATCCCTCCACTTCACCGACCATAAAGCCGTTATAATGAAGGGGGACCGGAAGCCACGTCTAGCTACCATTTACGAATAAATAAAATTTCTTGTATATATACACACAGTGTGTCACGTCTTTGACGATGTCCTGGACGAAAATTCACGGAAGATTCACGGCTACCGATGAACCTCCGGAGCTTCGCCCACTCATCATCATTCACTCCGTGGATATGCTGTGATTTTTTAATCATCATCAGCTGCAAAAGCATAAACAAAGTGAGCAGCAGCGTATGTTCACATGTTGCCTCACGGACGCGTAGTAGGCCCTTCGTTGATTCGCAAAAGGAAGAATTATGGCGTAGTGGGAACTGCGCAACTGTACTTGCAGCATGCATTGCAGGATAGTTTGAAACATTGGCCGTTTCAAACTATCCGGCCAATGTTACGCCAATGTTACGGCCAATGCTACGCGTCTGTACGCCAATGTTACGACCGTTACGGCCAATGTTACGCGTACAGACGTTCGTTTCCTTGCGGCTCGGTTGAGGCCACGGTGTACTTCTTCACCGTGGTTGAGGCATGCACCGAGGATCGAAGCGAGGCTAGCAGTTGAGAAGGCGATGCTCACGGGGCCCGATTACGCAATCGCGTTCTCCTCTTGAAGGCGAAGCTCAAGAGTTCCCCAAGTTTTTTTTCTTTCAATGAACGTCGATCAGCACACGCACCGTCTTGCAGGTGGACATCTTCGTGTCGCCTCCAGTGATGACCGCCGCCACAGGACCTACATTGAGAGAGAGGGCGTCGTCGTACATGCTACAGTGCCCTCTATGGCTGCCATTGGCGATATTGGGGTTTTTGGGTTCTGTGGCCGTACTTCTCGCCTTCTTTCAGTGGCGCTCGAGACCCATTCACTGCTCGACCGACGCTTGTACAGCATTCGCCAAGCTCCTCAAGTCGTCCATGAACAGGTGACATTGCTTCACGAGGAGCTGTACCTTTTGAGTACAAATAAGCAGCCGAGTCCATGTGTATAAGAGCATTCAGAGTTAAATGTGGATGGTTCGATACATCCAAACTTGCCTGTAACTTGTGCCTATGCTTTTTATGATGCGTTGATGCAATGCGAACTCTTGTTATGCTACAAATACCTGAATTTAAACGATGAACCAGCGCAGGACAAAACGAAGACGAGAGGACACAAACACGGCGCTGACTAATAACCATATTGTATTGCGTTTGCACGTCAATAAATACAGGAAAACCACAATCGGTATGCAAACCTTTGAACACGATATCCCCGTATACAATGCTAAGTCTTCGATAGGTACAACGTGTCATTTTTGCAGATCGATAGCGAAGCCACACTGTCACAACGTTCTCCACTTTTTTCGTCTTTTCCTAAGTTCTTTCATCGTAATTGAAACCCAGCATACACCAATCAGCCCACTTCAAGACGCTAATACTATACATACATGCGCTAATACACCCGAAATATGAAACATCTTCTGAGTTGCCGAAACAGCGATATGTACGTCGGCTTTGTGGTGCCTTGAGTTTACAAGGTCGGTCAAAGTGCGTAACTTAATGGTGCGGTAGTGTCTATACTCACGGTATATATTTCGCATGCGTCTATGTTGGAGTATATTGCCCGAGGACCTTCTGTTCGAATGTGACAATACAGTATACATAACGGTTGCTTCATCCCTGCAGCACTGTGAATCCGTGCGACAGCTTCGGCCGCTTCGTCTGCGACGGCTGGAAACTCGGCAGCGCCATGTCGGTGCGTGCGTTCTACTACAAGAACGCCTTGGAATTGCTCATGCGCACGGCCAAGTCTACGGAGGTGCCTGCCAACCATCAGAATGCCCCGCAACAGGCGGCAGCGCTGCTCGCCACTTGCGACCGCGTCAAGAAGGGCGAGCAGGACGAGATCGAGGTCGTCAAGCGGTACCTCGCCGAGGCCGGAGTCCTGTGGCCCGAGCGGGCCGCGAATCCGAACGTTATCGAAACCATGCTCTATCTGGACGTCGAGCTCAACTGGCCCGCGTTCCTGCACTTCCGAGTGACGAGCGACGCGGGCCACCCAGTCGTCCTCATCACGGTGGCAAACTCGTTCTACGTCATTCAGCGCACCAGCAACCAACTCACGGAAGACGGGCGAAGGTCCTACTTCGACACGCTGTACAAGCACTACACCGGCCGATCCACCAGCGACAACGCCGTCTTCGAGGAAGTCCTGGAAGCCGACGTCGCCATCGCTCCGCTCAACGACTTCCTGCGGAAGGGCCCGTACGCTTCGTTAACAGACGAGGACTTGTTCCCGAGCGCCGCCGATTGGCTGCTCGAGCTCTCGCTGAGGT
This sequence comes from Rhipicephalus appendiculatus, assembly GCA_030522465.1. NCBI lineage: Eukaryota > Metazoa > Arthropoda > Arachnida > Ixodida > Ixodidae > Rhipicephalus > Rhipicephalus appendiculatus. The sequence goes on along the minus strand of JALIZH010032962.1, from coordinate 1,382,094 downwards.
TCGGGAGGACTGTGCCGGCGGACGTGCGGTTCCTCACCGACAACAAGCGCTTCGTCACGCACTTCTTCTCCCTCTGGGGGGCGTCTCGGGGAGCGCAAGATGCACCGATGCGTCTCGTGGCACGCTGCGCAGTACGCCGCCCTCTCCGCGAACAGCGAGCTGCTGCACAACGTGTACGGCAAGGAGATCAGGGAGCAGGGCCTCGAGTTCCGGAAGCTGTGCCTGGTCCTCAGCTACAAGAGCATGGGAGACCTGGTCTTCGCCGGTTTCACCGACGCGCTTCCCTTCTCCCTCTTGCGCGAAGACGCCAGGGCACTCGTGTACGCGGTGCGCCGCGGCTTCACCAAACGTATCGCCGACAGGAAGCCATTCTCACGGAACGTGGACATCGCGGCGCGCTGGTCCTCGGTGGAACCAGTCTTCGCCGTACTGGACCACAAGCTTTACGTGGACTACCGGAAACCGGCGCCCGGCTTTCCCGACATGAACGCGACGCACTTCGTGCCCAACTGGCGCATCATGGCTCAGGCGTGGCGCTCGGGCGCTTCGGTGAAAGGCGAGTTGGACGTCAACGACATCCTCCGCTACGGCTTCTTCAGCGTCGACTGGGAAAACGAGGACTTCGTTCTGTCGCCCTTCGCGCTGTCTTTCCCTCTGTACGACGGGGAGCTCACACCGGCGCTCAAATATGGCGGACTCGGCAGTCAAGTGGCGCTGGCGTCCTCTGTCGTCTTGCTCCACCACTACCAGCAGCACGCCCACAACGACTCGGACACGGCGGCGTACCTTCAGTGAGTAGGCCATTTAACCGGTCAGGAGCGGATCCAGCCACTCATTTTAGAGGGGGCGGTCGCTTGAAGCAACACCGGAGAGGGGGGGCGGGGTCATGAAATTTTTTGTTTTTACTAGCACAAAAACCCCATCACAGCATATATACTGCTAATGTGTGCTCACAGTAGTCCCACTCATTTGTCCTAATTGGTGATATGAGGTGGACGGCAAGCACTGAAGAGAGGAGGGGGGGTGCTGACACACGCTTTGGGGGGGGGGGGGGGTCGCCCCTACCGCACCCCCCTCTGGATCCGCCACTGGTTTAGGTTGGCGAATTGTACTCTCAGAACTCTGTCGTTAACTTCACCGTCATAGCTTTATCAAGGGAGGAGGAAATCCAGGTCAAGATTTCATTTTTAAATTTCGCGCTGAAATCTCGGCGCGTGTTGTGGTGTCGCGGATTTCTAAGTCCATATTTCTTATTTTGGCGACAATGGCATAACGAAATTTCCCGAAACTTAAAAATGGAACTTTGACCTCGATTTTCTTGTCTTTTAATAAATTTATGATGGTGAACTGAACGACATTGAAGTTGTCGGAGCGCCTATTATCAATCCAAACAGATTCATTGTTTCCCTTCAGTGCCCCTTTGAAGTGGCCGCGTGTGCCCAGGATTTCTTTATTATGGGATTCTTGAAGTATTCCAACAATTGGCCTTCTTTTTTTCGCCTTCGTCGGGTAGCCTCCGCGCCATGACGTCGTATGTTCCCACGGAGTGCTCCGGATAAGTCCGCTGGAGCATGGGCGTGCGCACGCGGGAAAGGGAGGGGGGGGGGGGCGAAGTCTGCCCCGTACATTGACTAAATTGGGAGGGGGCGCTGCGACGAACCTTCGCCCACCCTGAAGGGGAACCCTGCGCATGCCTATGCGCTGGAGCGCGCCCTCTAAGCGCGCTTGGCATAAGTGTCCTGTTGTGCGAGGTTTCAGCGCATTTTCTATGGTGGCGCCCCGCAACACATTTGCAAGTAATCATCGAATGACCTCATTATCGGAGCTGACTGCCTCACGGGTTGATTGGTGCAAATTTTTTTCGAATCGTCAAACACAAGCACATTTGAACAAAATGGGGTTTTGAACAAAATGCCCCCCTAACGATGCCATTTGAAAGAATGTATTTCCCATATCTCGTATATGCGTCGTATCCGCGCGAGATTTGACGTGGGTTTCGAGAAAGATATCGATACCGATCTGCAGTATGACTAAAATTCTCAAATAGAGTTTTTGTTCAACGGCAATGTTTCAACACAGTGACCGCATGGGATCCGTCAGGAAAAGAATGCTTGAAACCAGTCCCGTCTCCGCAGCTCCCCCGAACAAAGTGTTATTAACCGCGATAGCGAGAAAATAATGCGAATGTCATTTAGCAAAGTCGCAAAAATTTATTCCTTGTGAAGCTGCGGGCCGCGTGTTTGAGACCGCTGTATTAGAACATCCCCGCCAGCCAGGGCCGTAGCTAGGTGGGAGTTCAGGGAGTTCTGACACCCCCCCGAAATTTTTTCATGTTTTAACTTTTCGGGTGGTAAAGTATTTACACGCCTTCACATCGATCATCAGTTGCTAAAATTGCTGTTCTAATGGTGAAATCTGGTTGAAGGTGAACACCAGCTCCATTTTGATGAGTATCTCAAGTTTACATGAGAACACGAACTTGGCCAAAAGCTTGCGCGTAGCATCAGCAGAGATGGCAGGCAGCATGATCAGCGTCAGAGTCATTTAATACTAAAGCACCTTAGCCACTGATCCACCGCGGCGGACTATCGCGTCATCTTGAATAAATCATCCTTTTATACTGCACAGAACTCTGCTTTTTATTCTGCATTGCCGCCTCCCGCCCACCTTTACCAGATATTCTTCCAGGTGTCATTTAGTTGTATCGTGCAACGAGTACCGATCCATCTTTCAGGAACGCACGCGACTGCGTCAACCGGTCGTTGCAGGGCGTGGCCCACTCCGTCGCTACCGTCCTCACGGAGCTGGCCTCGCTCGAAGCGCTCGCGGACGCCATCGAAGCCAACGGCAGCAACGACTCATCCGTGCTCCACGGCGGCTTGGAGCAGTACAGCGAGATGCAGATGTTCTTCATCGCCTGGTGCTTCCTTCGCTGCGGCGAACAGCGCATCGTTGACGGCGAGAACGTCGAGGTGGACCCGTGCTCGCACGTGCTGCGCCACGTGCGCCGCTTTTCGGAGGCCTTTCAGTGTCCGTCGGGCACGTTTCTCAACCCGGACGCCAAGTGTGAAGTCTTTTGAGCAACGACGAGGACGCCCACTTGCTTCTAAACGCGTGTACCGCGTGCTTCCTCTATTACAAGCACACCTAATTACGTGACTATTGTGACCCCCCCCGCCCTCCCATCTGAACGACGAACTTTTCGATAACGTAGATGACTGTAAGAATGGAACAATTAATACATCGGCCGAACAATTTATGCATCGCTCCGTTCACGCCAAGTGCAAAATCTTTGTTTTCTCTCACTACCCTTCACCCCCTCAACCTCATAGGTGTGCGCACGAGGGGGGGCAGGAGGGGCAGTGCCCCCCCCCCCCCCCCCTAATCATCTGAACGGGGGCGCCAATTCTACCCCATATCTTTACTCACGCGTACCTTTCACGCCATTTTTTATACCGCAGTGTTATGGCTATGAATGATTTTGAACAATAGTGGCGACCGATGACCCTTGATGGTGAATTCAGAGAATATACTTTCTTCCTACTTTCACCCCCGGAAAGGCGGGGATTGGAGGCCGTTGTGAGAAGCGCATCATCACTTCATTTTCATTTTTGCATCCATGGTGGTGGTGGTCTCGGCCATAGGCGTGCGCAGGGTTCCCTTTCAGGGTGTGCGAAGGTTCGTCGCAACGCCCCCGCTCCCTATTATGTCAATTTATGGGGCTGGCTTTGCGCCCCCCCTGCCCCCCCCTCCCCCCCAATCCCCCCGTGCGCACGCCTATGGTCTCGACAAACAAGGTGGGGGGAGGGGGGGGGGGGGGGTGGGGGGGGGCTGCGGTGAGACTTGGCCTAAAGCCCCTGTACCTTCGGGAAAAGTACAGCTTTCTCTTGATCTACGCCGCTTCCTCCTCTCCACGCCTCCGATAGGACGGCTGCGGTCACGTGGTAGCGCGCGTCTTTTTTTTTCTTTTTATCCTCCGCCTCTCTGCGCCATGTTGGAAGCTCCAAAGTGCCACTGTGCTGTGTTCGCCGCATGCAAAGTGCAGGGCGTGCGAAGTGCACACGTGCGTCTAGCTCGTGTTATCGCGATGCCGGGTCGCTGTGCGTTTGGCTGCCACAACCGTGACATCCCAAGGGAAAAAGCTTTTTGTCATTCCGCGCGGAAAAGAGAATGAAGGTCGTCGCGAAGTCTAGCTCCACAGTCTGGAACTTGCAAAAAAAAAAAAAAAAAAAAAAAAAAAAAAAAAAAAAAAAAAAGCTCTATCTTAATACTTTTGACGATGTGCCGCGATTTTTCATTGTATCGCGGTCAGCTGTGGAGTGTGTTCAGAGAATCCGTCACTAGAAATGGGCGATACCCTCTCCGAGAGCGAGAGGTAATTTCGAAAGTAGTAGTGACGCGACTGCTTTTGTCGACTCTACTTTCGCAACGCACCAGCTGGGCCGTCCAGCAAGAAATAGTTTCCCCTGTGTAAGAGCGATCTCGATTGATTAAAAATAAGATCAGTGCCCATTTACCTATGCACTGTGAATCCTGCATGTGTGGGCCGGACCTTACAAATATTCGCATACTTGGAAGGAGCAAAAACACTGCGGCACGTGAACTTTTGGAGGCGTATTTTATCAAACGAGATGTGTGCATCAGTGACACGTCTGTCACCCTGCGCAAAGCAGAAGCGCATTTTTTTTTTTTTTTTGCGTTCGTGATGTCATAAGCGTGGGATTGTTCGCCAATGTCCTGCGCAACTGTAACCGCGCACATATCTGCATGCATATAAAAAGGAGCCTTTTTTTTTTTTTTTTTTAAATAAGGTCAGTTGCAAGTGACGCTCTATCCTGTCCCCTTCTTTTTTTCGTCTGCGTGGGTTGCGTCCTTAAACTTTCTTCGGTCACCAACATCGGCAACGGCCCATGAAAGCGTGCATCACGACAATGGGTGCAAACTGCGCCGCACAGGCCAAACGTGCCAAAACGGCATACTGCGTGCACGCGTCATTGGGCAGGCAGATGAGAGGTAACATGTCAAACATCATGAATTTCTGAGCGAGCACCTTCATGGGCATTGTTGGCATTGCTGCAGTTACAGACGATCGAGATAGTTTATGCGCACGGGAAATATTCCTTTCCCACATGGCGTGGCTTATAGCTGCCATTTAACTATTTCTTCCCGATGCAATAGATAGCACGCCGTGTTTACAAAATTGAATTTCAACCTTGTCTAAATAAAACCCAGTTAGGGATATCCGCGCCAGATACACAAGGAAACGCTACGCTCCGAAAGGAAGCGTAAACGACGTGCAATGCACTACAAATTGTGCATGGCTTGCAGCAGCTCTTCTGCCGCGATATTTCATTAAGGAAATCGGATGGTGCACACACCCACACCAACTGACAAAATCAACCCAGAAATGAAGAGTGAATCATCATAAGCGTGCGCAGAATTCCCCTTCGGGGGGGCGAAGGTTCACCTAAGCGCCCCCCCCCCCCTCCCCCCTTGCTATTAAGTAAATGTATGGGCAGACTTTGCGCCCCCCCCCCCTCTTAGATGCCTGGGTGAGCGCCCCCCCCCCCCCCCTGCCCTCCTCGTGCGCACGCATATGTGAATCATTATACACAGCCGCATGCGAGGCACAGCAGCGGCGACGCTCAACTGAATTAGAACTGAATGGTCTTAAAGTCCACCATGGTTGTTTACTTGCAATGCCCAAACCTGGTTATAAATCCTTACGCAAGTCCGGAGTCTGTGGTTGGCCGTGTAATGGGGTACGCCTAGTGCTGTGTTATACGCTCTGTGGATGATCGTGTCCAGCTTGTTGATTTCACTGCACGGTGTAAGAAAAATAATTTAGGTGTGGACACTCCCCGCATGCCGCGACGGTGTTCGGCTTTAGTACATGTGCCGGCCGCATTTTCGTGGCACTAAAGCGAAGAGGCGTTGCGACGAGGGGTCCTAAAGGGACCGAGTGTGACGAGGCAGACGCACGCACTTCTTTTTTTTTCTCTCTCTCTCTCTCTTCGTATTTTTTTAAAGCAGCCTGCACGGTATACTCGTGGACAACTTTTTATTGGCAATGAAGAGAAAGCTACAGGGGCGGAGCTTCTGCACATGTACTACTATGCGAAGTAGTCCAGTATGTCATGCGATCCGTACCGCTGTGTAAACTGATGGCTGTGAGCTAACCAGCGTTTCATATCAACGCAGACGCCGCTTGGCGTTCGAGGTACACATAAAAGGCGCGGCATTCTCACGCGTTCAAAAACGCGAAGTGACAACGAATAAAATTAAAATATATACGAATACCTTACTGGTGTGAGCTGCGTCCTGTGTCAAAGTGCTACGTGCGAAAAATAAAGGCAGTATTTGCATACCTCACGTAGAAAATAAGGACAAAATTGTAGGACTACATTGATTGGCGGTAGGGTACGCACGATTTGGCTCTGTAGCCTTCGCTGCATTGCCAAGAAAAGTTGTACTAGAAACGCATGCGGCGTCTTTCGCAACCGAAAAACGCCACGTGCGACGAACGCCGCAGTTGCATCCACGGTGCTGTTAACGCCGTCACGGACGATACGTAGGCAGATGTGCCCTAGAAGTTCCTGCAAGTGGTCCCTTGTTCGGCTGCCTATCCTTCCCAGATCTCCTGTGACGCAATCAAGATCGGTGAGGTCAGTCTTTATTCTCGGAATTATTTCGCATTTGTACCCTAAAAGTATGTACCTGCAAGTGGTCCCTTCTGCATTTCCTTCCCAGACCTCCTGTGACGCAATCAAGATCGGTTAGGTCAGTCTTTGATGACGGGCTTCAGCGTTAGTTATCGCGTGTATTTCGATGCCTCTGTGTATCTGCGCAGTTTTGCGGTGGCGTGCTTAACACTACAATCATACCAGAGTTAAAGAAGGCCCGTGGAATGTGGACAGTGGTATGTTGCTGTTTGTGGCGAATACATTGGGTTTTCGTCGGACGCAATTTACATGAGCCAGACTGTCATTAAATAACGTTCTTTAGCTGTGCATACCGTGTCGACTACGCACAGCGACGCGTTCGCTGGGGAAACTGATTCAGTAGCGTCGCAGACGGCGTGGCGCTTCATAATGCGCCCGATCTGGCGTCCCGGTGATTCGGGCACATCACGGACCCCCCCCCTCCCCGTGCACACACTTGTGATTACAGCAAAAGCATTTGTGACCTCGCTGTACAAGTTGGCTACTACTCTCATCAACCACCAGCTACTTGTGCACCTTTTTGTGACTACTTTCGCAATCTAATTGTGTCCTTGAACACCTCTGCAGTCACCTTGTTTGGTTCATGAATCAGTAGAGCGCTGATTGTTTGTCATTATAGTATTACCCTCTTCAAGGGAGCCCAGTTGCTAGAATAAGCTCCAGTAGCGTAGCCAGAAATTTTTTTCGGGGGGGGGGGGGGGGTTCAACCATACTCTATGTATGTTCGTGCGTGCGTTTGTATGTGTGCGTGCATATATACGCCAGCAAAACTGAAAAATTTCGGGGGGGGGGGGATTTGAACCCCCCCCCCCCCCCCCTTGGCTAAGCCACTGATAAGCTCTTATTCTGCAGATGAGTTACCTCTCCATCTCGCCTGAGCACATCAAGGCGACGGTGGTGAAAGACGTGGCGGGAAACCACCTGGCAGAGAAACGACGCAGCGGGAAGCTGAGTGATTACAGCGATGGTAAGACAGCTACATGAATGCATGATGTTCGTTATTGACGAATGTGCCAGTACGGTTGATCACAAATAACTATTTCGTAATGAGAATCTGCAGCTATGTGCTCAACATCACGTGTGTGGTAGTGCTGCTGATGATGTCATAGAGCACACTGTACATAGGCACCCAGAACGCGCTATGCTGCTGTTCCCTGCGGCCTACACGCATAGGCGTGCGCACGAGGTGGGCAGGGGGGCGGCCGCCCCCCCTAGTCACCTAAGAGGGGGGGGCCAAAATATGCTTCATACATTACTAGGGGGCGCGCCCCCTAGTCACCTAAGAGGGGGGGGGGCGCAAAATCTGCCCCATACATTGACTTAATGGAGAGGGGGGGGGGCGCTGCGATGAACCTTCGCCCCCCCTGAACGGCAACCCTGCGCACGCCTATGCCTACACGTATGGGATCGCCAACTGTGTTGTAGAGATTTGGAGTGCAGATCGCTTGCGGAAACTGCAGCAGCTGACCACCGCGTTGAACCAACAAGATATTGTTACAATCCTGCGCAGGCAAGACCGGGTACGAACAACACTTCTCAGTAAACGCATGCCCACGGTTCAACAAGTGCCTGAACATCAACAGTGCACACCTTAGTATGATGCGCACCTGCGTGTAATGGCAGCTGACGATGCATTTCAATGAAGTAGCACTCGCTCGATAGCAGATCGCTTGGTAGCCTTGCAGATGGGCACGCACATATGTTGTCCGATCGTTCTTATATCGGCCACTGTGCATACACCCTGTCATAGTTTTGAAATGCTTCTTGATATTGCCACTGCATGCAGTCAAAGGTTCTTCTGAGATAGTTTTATCTGCACTCAAGTAAAAGAATCTTTATTTTAAATTTCTTTTTTTTTTTTTTTTTGCAGCAGCAGCAAAGTTAGGTCATTGGCACCTTTGAGAAGATGCACCGCCAAGTCTTGAAAGCCATAAGCTGGCGAGTGAAGCGTTAATCAGAAGCACTAAATGGCATACGTGTGTCTGCGTTACATCACTTGAAGCGAGACTCTCTGCCTAGGCCGCTTAATCTTGGTTGATGTAGTGGCTTTGTACCGGAAATGTAGCCAAGGCGCAGAGCGTAAACTTGGTGTTTCCTTAAGCACCTGTGAAATGCGATTTGGTGTTTCATTAAACCGTAACTTTGTTTCAGATATCTTATTGTTACAAGGTATACTGCATCAGTTATGACACAGTGAACTTAAACAAATATGTGCATTATTTAAAAAGCTATCGAGTTTTCCAATCATGTCTCCGATCATTCGGCTTGCATTCATGGAGCTACCTGCCTCTCCTAGTATTCTCCAGGCAGTGGGAAAACTGTGACGGTATTAACCACCCTCCAAGCAACCAAAAAATGGCAGTGCGGCACAATTCAGTTCTCTTACATGGCCAACACACTTCAAAATTTGCCTTCATATGCGAGGTGTGCTTAAAAGATGTATCGAACTGTTGGTAAGTGGAAATAAATTTATTGATTAGGCAGTACGAAACAGTCATCCCTTTCAGGATAGTCACGTCGGTAATGCATACACTTCCTTCAGCACTCCTGCCGATATTTTAAACACTTCTGGAACGCATCTTTAGGAATGGCGATCAGCGGGTTCGTGGCATTTCGCACGGTCTTTTGGCTCAAATCGGGATCCTCTCAATGGCATTTTCAGCATGGGTAATGGTCAAAAGTCGCACGGATCCATGTTTTTGAGACGTAGTTTGCTCTTCTCCGTTGCTAGCAGTCTTAGTACAAATTTTCTCGGACACTGTGCTCATTGCCGAATCCTTTGTGAAAACTAAATGCACGTATCCACTGCTTGCCCCATCATGTTCGCAAGCTCTGACTGCTATGCGACGATTCTCTATGACCGAAGTCGGAGCTTGCTCATGAACATTTTTATTTCCACTCGTTGAGGGTCTGCATGAATGCAGTTCTCAGCCTCCTGATGTGCGGTGGTGAAGCGGTTGCACCACAGCTTTCCTCGAGGGGCGCATGGCATTCTCACTGAAGGCATGTTGACTCTTGCGCATGGTTTACAGTAGGGTATCACCAGTGGCGTAGCCAGGGGGTGGCACACCGGGCACGTGCCCCCCCCCCCCCCCGAAATTTTTTTTCGCCATGGCATACATAGCGAAAAATGGCCATTTCAAGGAGGTGCCCTCCCCGAAATCAAGGGGGTGCCCCCCCCCCCCCCCGAAAAAAATTTCTGGCTACGCCTCTGGGTATCACCAAGCTTTTAGCAATACTTGATGAAATATTGCTGCTCACGCTTTTTCATAATTTTACAACTTAGTGAAATCTGACAAGCGCCGATTGTGGAGGCCGACAACCAGCAGCTAGCTGGCCCTTAGTGCACCTAGCAAAAATTCACGCATCATATCTCCCCCGAAGGAAGCCTTCCACCAGTGAACGGTTTGTGTGTGAAAGGAGGCTCGATACTTCCTTGAACACACCTTGTGTGCACTGTCATGACACTTACTTCGTAAAGAACTCGAGGAAACAAGCATACATAGCTGTGAAGTACTTCTAGTCACTGGACTACAATTATAGAAATTAAAGTGGACAAAAAAAAAAACGATTTGCAGCCGAATGAGCCATGAAGAGATTTGCTAGTCTGTTGCATAGTGGTGCTGCATCTCGTGAGCCATATTGGACAAAAATGTTTACTGTATTATGCAGATGAACCAGAAGAACAGGTTGATCAGACCTTCACAGTTCATTTCTACCTCGAAACGGTAGATGATCACGTTCTACACACCACAGCATCAAGCCTGACGAGCGTCTCGGCAAAGGCGGCTTGTACAGCTGCAGGGGCAGCCGCTGCTGAGGCAGCAGGACAAGTCATCCAGGATCTCGCTCGGAGCATTGCACCCGCAATCGCTGCTGCAGTCATAGAAGCCATGACTGCAGCCATCGTGAACGCGGCAGCAGAAGCAGCTGCGACTGCTGTCACCCCCGCAGGCACTGCAGTTTCTCCAGACATCATTAATGCAGCAAAGAAGAGCGCAAAGGCAGTTATGGGAAACTTCCAGCAGCAAGCTAATGGAGCCGCAACCAATGCTGCTGGTACAGCAGCACAGGCTCAGGCCGTGGCGGCTGGACAAAATGCACAGCAAATGACGCTAGGATCAGAAAATGCCACAACCAACGCGGTCCGCGAGGAAGTAGCAAAAATAATCAAAGATTGCATAACAAAGCTGGTGGCAGTTGGCGAGCGCCAGCTCCATGAACTACTTCTGAGGGTATTTCGTTGGTTTATGGAAAAACTGTCAGAATTCTTCCAAGTGCCACTACATTGAGGACAACAACTGGTGACGACAACAGCTGGCAACGACAACAGCTGGCGACGACAGCATGGTGCAAGACTTTCATTGTGTGGTTGATGAAACCTAGCCTGATGAACCTTGCCATCAAAACCAGCACTCAGAGTAGAGTAGAGTAGAGTAGAGTAGATCCTTTGGACCGTGGCACACACCCACGCTGGGGGGATTGGCCAAGAACCGGGTAGTTTAGCAAGAAATTCTTAAATATTAGGTTAGATGCTGTCTGCTGTTTTTGTCTGTCCTCGTTTTTTTTTTTTTTTTTTTTTTGCTCTGTGAAGTGCAATTATGTCTGGAACAATGTTGTCTGGCGGCATGACGGTTACAATATGCTGTGCTTGCTATTGATTTATATATTATTATTTTACACTCAGGGTATATAGTACATCTCAGAGGGGGAAGGGCAATGCACAACAATAAAAAACAATTGGAACACAAAGCACATGTCACAGAAATATAGCAACTGATTGAGGCACAAAAATGAATACTACTAACAACTTCACAAAACATCATAAAAAAAGCAAGTGACGAGCAATATTTTAATTTTTATTAGATGGTGAAGGCAATAAGCAAAATAAAATAATTGTTGAATGCAACATGAGAGGGGTAATTAGGTATGATTGTTTTGAGGATATGCTTAAAATGAATGGAGTCGGTGATGCTTGTTAACGATGCAGGCAGGGAATATCAATCATCACAAGTTCTTGGGAGATATGATTGGGCATATGTTACTGTGTGGCAATGGGGGGACTGTGACCTTTTGCTGGTGATTACGCCGATGAGAAATGAAGGGAGCAGGTTGGATTAATCGGGAACGAAGTATCGGATTATGATTAAAATTTTTTTGAAACAGGCAAATGCGAGTGTGCTTTCGGCGGGCACCTAGCGGGATGAGTTTTAGAGATGCCTTCATTTGGGTGACACTAGCTGAACAATTATAATTAGCCGAAATGGATCGAGCTGCACGATTCTGCACGGATTCCAACATGTGAGATAATGTTACCTAATCAGAGTCCCAAACGGAAGAAGTGTATTCCATTTGATAACTTCAGTGACGATGGAGCAAGAAAGAAGTTCCTTCGAAGGTAACCCAGTGTTTTATTAGCATTGGATGTTATATGTTCTCATAGGCGTGCGCAGAGTTCCCCTTCAGGGGGGGCGAAGGTTCGTCGCAGCGCCCCCTTCCCTACCATGTCAATGTATGGGGCTGACTTTGCGCCCGCCCCCTCTCACCCCCTTTCCCTATTATATCAATGTATGGGGCTGGCTTGGCGCTTCTCCCCCCCCCCCTTGCGCACGCCTATGTGTGTTCTGTATGTAATTTTAAGGACAGAGTGTCATATGGATGCCCAGATACCGGTAAGATGTTACAGTTTCAAGGGGGTGACTATGAAAAAAGCAAGTTGGACAAGTTGTATTCGACCGAGAAATCCTCATAGACTTGCATTTTTTAATGTTTAATTCCATTTTCCAGCTATGACACCAATGAAGTATGTTTTGAGACCAGCCTGCAGAGAATGAATATCGTTGTCATTAGATATTTTACGATAAATTACACAGTCATCAGCGAATAAACAAGTTCTGGAAGTCTCCGTTTTTGACGTTCATTTTAGAAGCAAAGCTCTTTGTCAGAACTGCGGCCGCTTGTCTCCGCGGCGAGTGCTGCGCAATGGTGAAGTACTGTTTTGTGCCTCAGTGTACTTCATCAGCTCGTAAAAAGGGCGTTCGCTTTCACAATTATCCTAAGGACCCGTAGCTAAACAAAAAGCGGATAGTCAATCTCGGAATGGGAAAGCGCCCCACGCCTTCATCGACCGTGTGCAGCAAGCACTTCGCTGACAGCGACTTCCGCTACTCGCCGTATGCACCACTCTTCGGTAAGCTTGTAACCGTGTTTGAGTGCCTTGCCAGTACTTTAGCCGTTATTGCACCAGAACACGGCGAGTTCAGTGTGTGCCGCCTGATTTAGGTAGAGTTCCTGTATATGCTACCTTTAGGTAACAGAGTTGAGCATCTGTTTTCCAAACGCCGCTAGCAACCATGCACTGCGGAGAAGCTGATGCACAGGCCGCGCCCGGAAAACATGGCCGCGCCGCCGAAATCGGTTGCCGTCCACCTAGAATCTATCAAGTCACCGTCTTGGACTCTGTAGCTCGTTAGCTACGAACTGGTGCTTTTATTTGCTTTAGATTCATGTCCTTAAGCTTCGACAGCAAAGTATTTACGTCGATTCAGCACCGTTTTAAAAAAAATACTGAAATAATCGATGCTGTAGGCGTAGCTAGAGTTCCTGTATATGCTACCTTTAGTCTAGCAGTAAGTAGAGTTACTGTATATGCTACCTTTAGCATATACAGTAACTCTAGCAGTAAGTAAAGTGACTCCACGCTCTCGACAGGCATGGCACCCGCCACCTTAAAATGGCGCTGAATGGCGCAGCGAAGTGCTGCTTCATGACACTATCAACGTGCTGATAGTACAAACGCCGCGGGACCGTCTCAGCTACAGCGACAGGTAGTTCTTGAGGAAGAGGAACACTGTGCAGTCTTCGCCCGCAGTAGTGAAAGGTAGAAGGGGGAAGATGGTCTGCGCAAGCGCGACGTTGGTCGCTGTAGGAGAGAGCTTCGGTATGAAGGAGCGCGAAAAACAGCAATTTTTTTTTATGGTGTCGCTGCGCATGCGCCCTTCCCCTAGCGGAAAAGGCGCCACAAAGCTCTGCACTCCGACAAAACACTACCAAAACGGCAGAGGGCAGCAGAGGAAAATGAAAAAGGCGGAATGTGACCATGTGACCGGTAAGGAGCGGCCACCTTCAATAGATAAGCATAACCACAACACCGCGGGTCAGGCCGTGGTCTCTCCGTTACAAAAATATGCGTTTGTATTCCCATGTGCACCTACAAGATGACAGATCTGATCAAGTCCAATTACTAATTACTTATCGAATTTTCTTGAATTAAATTGCATTATAAGTTACAGCTGACAGAGGGCAATGACACTGCACAACTATTACTTCTGAAAAGTATCAAATTACAAAAGTTCATTCATGCACAACTCGTGTACAGCGACTGAAATGGGAGAATTTTTTAGGGCTAAGTAGCGCACATACTTTCGTTTCCACCGTCTTCAGTTCGAGTAATATCGGAGTCATTTCAACTCGACAATCTTCAGAGACCAGCTTCGTCGCGACATGACGTGGTTATCTCGAGCGATTGCACATGCCAATCGTAATACTAAAAAAATTGACATCACGTTGAATCCACGAGTACTGTAAACTGAAGAAATCTCCGAGATATTTGTTCAACTTCCCATGCAGGTTTGGCACTCCGATTAATTTATGCCATAAGGGAAGCAGACAAGTTACACTTTAGTCATAATTGGGAAAGTGGCAATTGAAATTGTTTGCCTAAAGAAATTCATTACATTACTGAATTATCGGCTCACAAAGGCAGCCACATTACTCATAAAAGCAAAAAAGTATTTAATAACCAATTTCATTACTGCCAGGTCTGCTACAAGTGGCACTCGAGGGTCAAACATGTCGTTTTCGGAGCTCTCTCAAACCGAAACCCAGACTGGTCGGTAATGAGGACCCTGTAATTATCTGTCGCACGCTGCAGCAACCAATGCGCCGCATTTCAACTAACAGGCCTCCAGCAACACATTGCAGCAAGAAAACGCGTGGCCAAAATTTTTGTGTCAGTACCCCTTTAAATGACACAAAGCCAGCACGACTCTGGTTTGCTATATGGTTCAACTCGCAGAGCACTGGACGCGCCATCAAAAGGTAGTCGGTTCAGTTCCCACCAGATTTCTCATCCACTTTAATTTCTTTCCATCTATGTTATAATTGCTACACTACAGTTAAAAACTACAAATAATGTCGCCTACGCCTCCCTTGGCTTGATTCATTGTCTGATGGTTTAATTATATAAGGCTTGCATTCAAAGGTGCAGTCGCGCTCAATATGAGTTGTGACACGCTGTCCGTGCTCAAAATGTCGCCAACACTGCAAAGTAGCACCTACATAGAAAAAAATTGGTGAATTGAACTCTCTCAATTAGCGGTACTTTCTAAACAAGTTTAACGTTTGTCATTGTCAAGTGTTCAGGCTTGGGGTCACTTTAACCACAGCCAGCGTGTTGCAACTCATATTGAGCGCAACTGTACACATTGCAGCATTTGCCAACACGGCACTAAAACAAACCCTCTGACCAGGGCTTAAAGTCTGCGATCGTTGAAGGGGGGGGGGGGGGGGGCTCGTAGGGCAGCGACATTCTCTCTCTCTATATATATATATATAAGAATGTTACACAAATTAAATATATTAGACATAATTTCTCCGTACACATCACTACTGCCAAGAAAATCAACACCAGCGCTTGTCAAGTGGGTGCAGCAGTGGTACAGTTGACCTGCCAACCTGCCAAGGGGGGCCGAGCCCCTCCTCAAAAAATGGAAGAAGGGCCGGGCCCCCCCCTGCTCCCCCCCCCCCCCCCGATTTTAAGCCCTGCCTCTGACAGAGCAACCGAAAGTGGAGAGACATATGTATCAGTGTATGTAGATACCATATTAACACTGCAAGTGTGTAGATGCCAATGCTATGTAGATAACAGAACACCCATGCACGTATGAATGTAATGCAGATACAAACATCATACCAACACTGCTCTGCCAGTGAAACTCTCGTATCTATGGAGTCAACAGTTATGCTTGTAGCACATCCAATAGCACAAAGATTTGAAGAATTCAGTAAATTGCTTCCTAGATTGCACAAGTTCCCATGTCCAACTAAAATTTGCAATGGGGCTTACCGAGGGGCTCCTTTACAACTTTTGAATATAATTTACTTAGTACTTTAACTGAATGTACTCCAGCAAGGAAGACCTCCATATAACAAACTGAAATCGACATCGTACCCCATCACAAAGTCTTTAAAACTGCAACCACACAAAAAAATAAAATATAACAAGCGCCACCACATTTAGACAAAGTAATTTCTGTCAGCCACGGGGAAGAAGTCAACGAGTGTAAACTCTTCAAGCAACTGGTTTTATTTCATTGCACTTTCTTTTGGGCCCGTTCATCCCCTCCACAAATGCAATTGGGGAGGCCAAGGGGAAGGGGACTGTCGTTGCTGCGCGAAAAAAAAAAAAAAAAGCACGAAGTCTTTATTTAACGTATGCCAGGCCACTGGCCACAAACCAATGCAGACAAACCGCGTCGCAATAAAATTGTCTCTTGGCGGCGAGGCGAAGTACACAGCGCCGTCGTAAACACAGCTTTTCGTTCGCAACGGGGAAGTTGGCGCGAACACTCCGGTGAGTGCGCAAAGACTGCGCATCGTAGTAGTGGCCAATCCAATGTGGAATGTTCAGCGAACAGGCTTTTTTGGCTAGGAAAAGCAGCGGGCAAAAATGTTTAAAACAACCTTGCCTCGATGACATTTTTCTTTTACACAGTCTCTAATGAACGGGATGAAAGGAACGACAAAACTTGGGGAGTTTTCTTCACGCGGTAGCCAGGAAGATTTTTTCGCACATTATATATATATATATATCTTTCTTTCTTCGCATTCACAGACACTCGAAAAATGGGGACGAAAAATTCGGGCCCAGTCGAGGGGAAGAAAAAAAATAAATCCGCGCACGTGCACACACACTCGCGGACACACAATAGTCCTCGTTACTATTTTTAGTCTCCCGCGTCTCGACCGATGCCGCCTCGTTATTTAAATCACCTCTTCGTCGTCGACTAGTGAATACTTTTAGACATTCATTTAACGCTTTCTCTCGCAAACAACATCAAAAACAAACAAAAAGAAAACACCTATTATGCTGCTCCCCTCCCATATTCCGCGTCGACACGGCACAGCCGAGACAGTCCGAAGCATCTTCCACACCCCGAGAATGACTTGCACGACAAACAAGTGCTGGGAGAGACTTCTGAACCTGGCAATGGAGGATGGCGGGTAGGGTGGTTGTGCCAAAGCTCAACTTGTATATTTAACGAACTAATAAACTCAGGAACACAGAAATTCGTTTTCCACTTCCTCAACGATCACGTGCTTTCTGCGTGCCCTCCAAGAGCGTACGCAGAGCCATCCTTGAGCAGCAAATGGTGCTTGCCATCAGCTACCACCCACGTATACAAGGATATGTTACCTACAGATGGGGGAACTCCCCGCTTTCGTCGAGCTTCAGAACAGGGGCATGATCAGGCTGATCAATTTGGCAAAGTGGTGGAGGGGGGAAATGGGGTTGATAAGGAAGGTGGGGATGTATGGAAGGATTCGTTTACCCTGACCTATAATATATACTTTCTTTTGTTCCATCACAGGTTGACACTTAGAAAACCTGCAAGTCATCGCAGCAAGAAGTGCACTCCGCATCTCACCAGTGCCCCTTGCAGTCTCTCAACTATTGTAACAATAATTATATAATAAATAATGTGCAACACCACTGTGGCAGCAAAAGGTGGTGCTGGCAGACTAAGAAGAGTGAAAAAAAAAAAATTAAAATGTGGCAAAGTCATCACAACATTGTCAAGCACACGAAGAAAAAAAAATTAGGCTTGACCTGTGCATATAAAACTCAAGTCCGGCATTCGACAAGGCGTGCACAAACTGCACTGAACTCTAGTGCAACAGCCGAGCAGCTCTTCTGGCGATGTATTTTGACTGTAGAATACTTCCGAGGTCCTCATAAGAAAAAAAAAAAAAAAAAAAAAAAAAAAAAAAAAAAAAAAAAAAAAAAAGGGGGCTCACAAATAACTCTCCTCCCAGGCCAATCTCAAAGTGCAAGATCATACATACGCCCATTTCTTTCATCCTTCATGAAGACATTCTCGTGCCCTGACCCCTTAATCCCACGGACACTTGTGTGGCAGTAGCGGTCTAATTCAAAACGTCCATCTCAAATTTTAAAAAAGAATAAAGTAAACATCACAACACTACCAAAGTGCCGCATGAGTATAAGGCAACAAACACACATACCGAACAACGCACGCATGCAAACACACAGGCTCACACCACTCAGTACACTTCACATGCAGCAAGTTTTGGAGCCTTCTCTTTTCAGAACAAGAAAAAAAAAAGTCTTTTGCCCAAGTTCCTTACGCAGCAACCAAAGAGGAACTTCTCTTCATCACCTTTATCATTCAACAAATCCCCACCCCCCAACCCCCCCATGTTCTTCTCCCACAAACCTATTAAGATTTTCTTGCAAGACACGTTCAGTCGACAGCTGTCCCGCTCAGTCCAGTCCTTCGATAAGCAGTCTGCCACCACAGTGCGCACAGGGGCAAAAAGTTCACACACACACACTCGCACACACTGCCCCAGACTGTGTCAGTTGCACTCCTTAGGAGAGCCTACCCGTGATGCTGCAGTTCCAGAAACTTGCAAATGAGCCCCGCGCCTTCCGAAAAGGCGATGAGCCAAGTCACTTATCAGGGAGTGGGTGGGTTAAAGGAGACGTTGGGAAAGGATGGTGGGACGTCACTCGAAAGAGGAATTAGAGAGCAACAACAACAATCTGCATTGTTTTCCTGTCTCGGCACCGCTCATGAGCATTTGTCCGCGCAACGCTGAGCAAGCGCTT
This sequence comes from Rhipicephalus appendiculatus, assembly GCA_030522465.1. NCBI lineage: Eukaryota > Metazoa > Arthropoda > Arachnida > Ixodida > Ixodidae > Rhipicephalus > Rhipicephalus appendiculatus. The sequence goes on along the minus strand of JALIZH010032962.1, from coordinate 1,363,458 downwards.
TTTTTTGTTATGTTGTCCCTACAGCCACCGACGAAGGCAGAGACTGAGAATAACGAAGGAGCCCAAAACAGGCACGGCGAGTCTTTGAACACTTCTTCACCCACTTGCAACCCTCACTTCCTCGGGCAGAGGGGCAGTAGTTTCGCACCACCTCGCTTCGTCGGTGAAAGGCGCGATCAGCGTTAGAAGTCTGTATGCATAGCCACCCCTCTTGTGCACATCACATCGCGCCTCAGTTGCAGCAGCACGGCAATCACAGAAACACACAGGACAAGGAAGGTGTGCACAAACAAACACACAAACACAGTCTCTGGGGGGTCACGCCAAAGAGACACAGACGTGTCTGCGGCATGTTACGTCTCTCGGTTGTAACGTTGCGAAAGAACAGGCCTTGCGAGGCGAGCCGCGCTGAGGGAACTCATCACTTTTTCACGAGTCGGCTTGGTTGGGCGAAAAGCATAGCAGCGGAGGCTGACTGTGAAAATGGACGAGCTGCTGTGTGCTTTCTCCGCCAGCAGTCTTGCCTCTCATGTCAAACGAGGGAAAGAAGAATGAAAAAAGGCAACAGATGGGAAGTAGTAAGGTGGCCGCGGTGGCAGCTCAATGCAAAGAGTGGGTGGCGAGGCCCTGTGCTTGGAGACGTTTTTTCGCGCGACTTGCTTGCAGCGGCGGAAGACTTTGCTGAGGCGAGAGAGCCAGGTGACGTTAAGACGAGGTGAAGCACTCGACTGCTGGCGACAAGAAAAGGAAGAGCCATGAGAGAAGAAAGGAGAGAGAGAAAGAGAGAGATGGCCAGAGCAGCTGAAGCATGCACACGCCACACAACCAGTTTTTTCCGCCGCACGCCATCGCGGACACACAACGATGAGCCTAACCGCACTGCAGCCCGTTGCTGCCTCTTCTCAAAGCTTCATTCCTTGAAAGAGGGAACGTGCGCAGGCTAGCTGTTCTGCTGCCGCTGGCCACCGGACGACGACGAATCACAGTAGTACAGGACCCTTGTCTTGGAGTCCGAGGAGCCCTTCTGCGAGAGACCAACAGGACGAGGGACACAGGTGTAAATGTGGCACACTCCTCATACGACACGATTGTTCTAGAAATTCTCTTCAATAAACATTAAAATCTGGGGATTCAACACACTAGAACTGCAGCATGTTTACGAGGCATGCCCAATTATTGCAAGCAACAAGCTGCTCTTTAAAATTTCTCTCAATGTAAGTACACGAATGAAAAGTGGCTTTTCAAACACTTTTCCATACTACCTTGGTCATTCTGATGCTGTTAAGACTTGAATCAAGAGGCAAATGTTATGACAGCACCGCTATATTTGTTAAACCAAACCATACTGTTAAAGGCGCCTGCAACACTTTTCGAAGTAAACATCAAATAGCTTTATTAAAGAAGTTTATTGCCTCACGAATCCATCAAGTACGAGCGGTGTTAAGAGATTTGTCACACGCTGCAATTGCCTTCTCTTTTCTCTAGTCCAAGCGAGCATGCTGGAAGCTAAGCACAGAGGCATGGCATGGGGGGCAAAGAAGCTACAGAGCACTTTCTCTCTCTCTCTTTTTCGAAATGCACGGCTTACTTTCAGAGGGATCGTGCGTGCGGGCATGTGGCGCATCTTGCAGCGCCCACGGTAACTATGAAGCTAACGATGATCAGGCAATGGCCGTGCATTTGGGTATATGATATGGTCGTTTGTGTATATGACATCATTTGTCGAGAGAAGAGGGAACGATTTGAAGCGAACTTTGCGAATTAATGGCAAATTCCAGGCCATGTGCTGCTCTATAATATTTGGCTCGCATGTTCTCAGGAGCCTCGACTGCCGATCAAAAGAGTTTTGTGACCATGTTGATAAAGTGTTGCAGTGCCCCTTTAAGCATAAGGACGCGCAGAAGCCCTAAAGCCAAGTCAAAATTCCCCCAGAATCCCCTACTATGACATGCCTGATATTCATATCTTAGTTTTCACATGTAAAATCCCAGAAAGAAGTTGCCGATGGTCAAATGAAATAATGTGGTTTCACGACATATCGCTTCAAGAGATGTTTACAATTTTCTGGGGTTTTTTTTTCAATTGTTCACAAACTGGCATAAACATACGCGCGAGTTTGCTTACCTTTTTCGTAGCTCTGGCAGGCTCTCACCCACTCTATACAGAAAAAGAAGGAAGAGAAACAAGCACTTTTAAGTCTCAAACCCGTAGCACTGAAGGATTACGGATTGCGAAAAAGAGGACTATAAATAAAAAGCTTGCATCAAGAATTGATCACTTTTCACTGTCACCAGAACATGAACGTTGAAAGAAAAAGCTGCTGATCCCATGCATTGTGGGAATCGCACGAAGCAGTCGGCCAATGCAGCCTATTCCGGATTTTTCACTTGGAGCCAAGTGTTACAAGGTGGTTCGATGTCATGTAAATTGAGTAGTGCACATATCGTGTATAACCAGGCACACTGAGTACACTGCCGTGTAAAGGGTAGCTCATGGCCCGATGTAACGTCGGTACTCGCGTTAGAGCAGTGATGCCAGTTTCATCGCCACAAAGTGTACGCTACAGGACGATGATGTGCTTATCATACATAGCTGTCGTGGGCATATTCATGCCATGCTCGACTATAGCTTGAGGAATCCTAGATATATAATGTTTGCTACATTGATAAAAGAGCAGATAGCCGACACTGCCACCCCAACTGGGGTGGCACAACGATTAATAGGGTCTTTTTCAAAACAGTTTGAAGCACTGGGGTGGCTTTGTGGTAGAATACTTGACTGCCACATAGAATGCCCGAGTTTGATTCTGGCTCGAGCAGTGATGTTTAAGCTGCCAATATACTCCGAAATAGTGCACACATGTTGCAGCGATGCCACGTCTGCATAACACAGTCCACTATAGTCCGGCGATGTCTGACCGCCGGTGTGGCCGACGGCTACTGGTGTGCTCGGATGTCGCTTGGCTTTGAATAGCTCCTGCAACATACCGTGCCGGGCACGCGCGGTTGCTCCGGACCTCCATGCCACACCCACTCTTTTCTTTCTGTTTTCAACAACGTTGCTGCGTCTACATCCTCTCGCTTGTCTCTTGTCTAGTGCTTGCGCTAAACCCCATTATGACTGTTCTGTTTTCATGTTACCACCCCATTGCAATGTAGCTGCTGCCTTGCGCGGAGCACGCCCAAATGACTGGGAACTATCTAGATAATCTTAGAACCTTCCGATGGGATTACGTGCTCAACGTGAACATTAGAGGTAGTTCTGAAACTTGCGCGATCGCTAGCGATAAGGCTGGAATATTTGATGATACATGTATAAAAGCCTATGCGCTTGACCACTGGTCAGTTTATTGACGGCAGACGCTGTGTTTGCCAATTCAGTTACAGCACGCATTGCTTGCTGCAGTTTGAGTTTCCTTTTCCTGGCCACAACTAAGGCCAAATAAAGAGTTTCATCTTTGACATGCCGACTGCTGCCTTTGTCAACGTCACAACCACAAACAGAAACCAGTTTCGCGGGCTGTTTTCTGGGTTCCAGGCAGGCAGTGCAGCGTGTTCTTCAAATTACCATGCATGCATTTCTCCAGCTGCAATTGCATCATCACGTTAGGACAGGTTCGACTGTAGGGGAGCGCTATTTGCGCCTGGAGTAGAATCGCTGGCTTGACAAGACAAATTGTAATCGCCTCGTGCAAGTACGCAGGGGAAGTCCGAGTATAACAGAGCCTTTATTTTTTGTTTCCATCAGTTAACCTATCGCCAACATCGTCTACCCTAGCACCACATTTTCTGTGACATTGGCTCCTTCCCACTGTTGGGATACGCTTTCCAAAGTCTGGTTAGATACAGACTCTGAATCACCTGTGCTGCATACCCACGCATCACACTGCAGTATGTGGGTAAGTGCCGCATGTGTCTGTTGGAAAATATTTCATGACGTACACGACAGGGAAATCGCATTATTAGATGCGAAGCATCTTAAGCTCGGTGCTGTGTCCGTCCTTCCAGCATCCGGCGTCCCGCGTGCGGTCACTTTCATGAAGTAGAGAAGCACCCACTATGCGAACCAGAACACTGTAGTACAATAAGGCCGTCAACCACCACCACATTTACTAGAGTCATAGCCGAGAGCACAGAGTGGCTGCTCAGCAATCGCTAGGCATGTGGTGGGTGCAAACAAAAAATAACACGCACTACTGGTGGTGTCTGTCGCCCATGTTGACTCCATTCCTTGATCTTGCTTGCATGTGCTTGCGGAGGCTTTGTCCGTCCCTTCTTCCCGCGTCCCACACCCCCCTCTCTCTCCTATCCCACGCTCCCCCCCCTTTCTCTCCTCTAGGAATCCTCTACTCTACGGAACGGCGCCCCCGTCCCGTTAACTCCATTCCTTGATTGTTCTTGCATGTGCTTCTGGGGGGCTTCGTCCGTCCCTCCTTCCCGCGTCCCACACCCCCCAGAGCACATGCGCGTCCCCTCCCCCCCCCTCTCTCTCCTCTCCTACGCTCCCCCCCTTTCTCTCCTCTAGAAATCCTCTACTCTACGGAGCAGGCGCCCGCATCCCACACCCCCCACAGTGCATGCGCGTCCCCTCCCCCCCCCTCTCTCTCTCTTCTCCTATGGTCGCCCCCGTTCTCTCCTTCTTGGAATCCTCTCCTCTATGGAGCAGCGCACACGACAGGTGCTCTTTACTCTCCTATGCCCCCCCCCCCCCCTTCTCTCCTCTAGCACCTCTACTCTACGGAGCGGAGCCCGCGTCCCGTCCCAGTTGACTCCATTCCTTGATCATGCTTGCATGTGCTTGCGGGGGGCTTTGTCCGTCCCTCCTTCCCGCGTCCCACACCATTGCAGATGCGCATTCGCGGACCACCCCCCCTCCCCCCTCTCTCTCCTCTCCTACGGTCCCCCCCCCCGTTCTCTCCTCTTGGAATCCTCTACTGTACGGAGCGGTGTGCACGACAGGTGGTGCGACAGCTGCATACCCGCTAGGGGCGCCTACGGTAGTACCGCGGTATGAAAATGACTGAGCGCACCTCATTCTCTCTTGTGCAGCGCCGCGATGAGCGCCCGGGCCGCTGCCGCTTGGAAACGGGAGCGGCGACGCTTTCTCCCGCGAAGCCAGCCATCTCCCCGCTGCTTCGCATCCACACATGGTTCCCTTTAGCGAGATGGGGAAATTTTTTTCTTTGTCATGGCCTGCCAATCATGTTTGTTGTACATTTACGTACACCCATGCCAATTTTGTTATGTACCAATCTAAGGAGGTGACCACGATAGTGCCAGGACATAGGCAGCTAGATAATTCATTCAAAATGCCTTTGGTTTGCTAATAAACGCTTTCCATTCAAAAAGAATGATCAAGTTCGAAGCTTCTTAATTGGACGTTCACACCGACATTCCACTTTAAATGTTATATTACTAAGGGTGGTTAATGGGACACAAACAATATTAAGATGTGCACTGCCAAAATACCATTCCAGAAACCTCATTGTGCTTGACTGATGACAAGGAAATGTTTAGTGACAGAGAAAATGTTTCAAGGGTCAATGTGCTCCTACCACAATTCAAACTGAACTGAACAGAACAACAAATATGTCAAATGGAGAATGGATGACATCATCTACAGCAGTGCCAATCACCGAGCACTCCATTGCAGCGATATCAAACTTTCAATTTTTGTTTTACTAAGAAGGCATCTTTCTGGTGCATCTTTGGTGCAGCCGATCCACCACTGGAAGTGAGAATTTATAATGGATACTGAACAATGCAGGACTCAACCCCCCCCCCCCCCCCCCCCACCCGGGGCACTAGCATTTTACGTCCCCTTTCTTCGAGAAATGACTTTATGAACACCTTAGTCATGCAACATGTGCATGAGCAGCTAAACTCTACTGGCCACTACAGCAGCCACTACAGTCTCAGGGAGACTGATAACGCAGAGATACCTAAGCAGGTAGCTTGTCACAAGGTCGGTGAAATTCGAATCCCATTTTCTAGGTGCCTGCCACCCTGAATAATGTGTGCCCTGCTGCACAGAATTACCAGGATAAGCTGAATGCACAAATCTGTTGATTACCTGCCACATAAATGCTTCTCCCCAAATGATAGAAGTGTCTCTGAAAGACTACAAAGCTAGAGGAATAAGAAAAGGAGACTACCACAAAATCCCGAGCAAGAGCCCCCCCCCCCCCCCTCCATTCTTCGGGAGATTTCAAATATGCGGCCTCTTCTCCCCTCCCACCATTTTCCATGTTATATTCACAGCTTTTATTTCGCCCAGCGAGGGCGAATGAATGCAGTGAATGTATGTCTTTTCAATAAAGCATTTAATTAGAAGCACGGGTGGGCATTCCTTGTTCCTAGCGGCTCTTCCACCACCTTGAACTTTGATCCATGACCGAGCAAGCCCCCCCCCCCCCCCTCCAAATCTTGTCGAATAATCCTTCTCTGTAGGGAGGGCGCTTGCTCGGGATTTTACAGTACAGACCAAGTGATTCACTGGAACACATACACATGCATTTTTCACACGCACACGTAGAATTCATGGCAGTGTTCATTGAGGGGGGGCTAGTTGGTAACTGGCAGGTGAAGTTTACATACGACATCGGCCTAACATGACACTGTTGTCTGCTAAGGTAAGGGCAGATGCAAAAGAAAGGAAGCAATAGAAGAAGGCTCGAGAGGTGCTCACCCCAGTCCAGGAAGTCCACCACGTCCCTGTGGTTGAACCTGCCCAGCTCTTCCGGCCGCCCGTCAAAGCGAGGAGGAGCCACAACAGCGGGAACTGCGGTAGCCATGGCAGCAGGCTCTCCCCCTCCTTCCCCAAGAGTTCCCCCCTGAAGGCACACATTGGAACTGGCTGTTCAGACTCATTTGCACTAGCTGCTCGTTCACATCAAAACCAAAAGTTATCTCGCCAAGCATCGAGGGTGGCGTGCCGCCAATGTCGTCCAAGAGCACAACTGCGGGGCTGCTTGACCTGTCACCCTCGCCACTCTGATAACACTCCGCGGAGTACGACGAAATGTTCTCACGTACACTACTACTGCTCACAGCCGTCACGGTCGGGCCACCCGCCGCGGAAGTAGTTACGGTCGTTGTCGCAGTCGCAGCCGGAGCCTCTGTTCCTTGACTAGTCGGCCGAACTGCCGTTTGTTGCGAAGGCACTACTACGGCTGTAGAGTTCTCTGTCCCCGCCGACGAAATCGCCGCAGCGGCACCACCACACCCACCACCACCATTGCCACTAGTCCCACCACGGCCCTGCCTGCAAGACATGCGCGCAATGTCTGCGTACGATGTCTGCAAGACCATGGTGGCAGCAACGCCACTGCCGCTGCTCACTGGCAGCGAGTGGACGCTGTCCAGGTCAGAGTTCTCTGGAGAGGACGGCTCGGAAGGCGGCGCCGAGCCCGTGTAGTTGTGCTGGCGGCCGCCCCCACCGCCGTGGCGGGGGGCTCTTGGCGGATGCTCGGTGCACCAACACTGTTGCGCTGTTGATGCTGCTGAAGCTGGTGTGGCTGAGACAGGCTCTCCAGAGAATGCACACCTGGTCTCCGCACTGTTGAGTCCTCAACCGGTCCGTTGCCGGTAGTGGTGGTGGTTCCATGCGAGCTACCAAATCCCGTCGCACTGCCGCCGCCACCTCCTCCTCCGAGTGGCCTGTGGAAGCCCTCGTACACGGTGGTCGCTGCTTTCTTGAGCTGAGCTCTCCGCCGCGGCTTCTTCGTGACTAGCCTGAACTCAGACTCCTGAATTTGGTCGACGTCCGAATAGGACGACAGGTCCACCCTGTAGATTCCGGCAAGCTCGGTCTCCGTGCCATAGTCGGAGTAGAAGCTCGGCGAAAAGGAGCGCTCCTTCTCATTCGGGCTGCCGCCACCACCTCCTCCACAGAGCGGAGTGTCCTCAAAGACGGCTCGACGATGCGAGGAGTCGAAGTTGTTGTTGATGACGTCCTCTGACAGGCCCTCCTGCACGGCCTCCTTCTCGTCAGCCTGGCCGGGTGGCGGACTCGACAGGGAGTTCTTGGCACCGCTGGAGTTGGATGAAGAGGACGTCGTGCCCTTGCGCACGTTCTTGCCCTTGCGGTTCTCCGTGGCCACGCTGTTGCCCCCGTTGTTTGAGCTGTTTGGCGCTCCACTCTTGTCGTCCGAGTAGATGTATGCCAGCAGAGTGTCAATGGAGTCACTGCCACGGTGGCCAGACATTTGCTCGGCCATCACGGTAGGATCCACGTGGTTGCGGGACCTCTTGCTCTTCCTTGCAGAGTAGGAGCCATTGTTGCTGTGAAGCTCCCCATCACGAATGCGACTCTGTGCGATGGCAGTCACTGTTCCTGTGTCACCTGCACATTGCAAAGAGGGCAGACAAAGTGCACCAAATGAATGCAAGCGGCAACCCTGTTGTACAGTATCGTCACTTCTATTGTCGCAAAGCCAGCGTTTGCTTCAGTTAATCGGCTCCCACAAAACGAGGGGTGTGGCGAATCTTCTGAAACCCATCTTGAATTTGGTGCCTGACTAAAGGGTAGTCCCATGTCTAAGGGCAGCCAGTTGCCGATGCAAATTCAGCAAAACTGATTTAGCCAAGAAGTGTTCGCAGCCGAAAGCTTCTTCAGACAGAGGACTTCTGGACTGTACCACTTACTACTCCGTCCTTAGTGGACATAATTTCGAATGCTCAAAAACCCTACTGGCCAGCATGTGAACAAGTGGTTCACCTATTTTGATAAATATGTGCGGACAGCAAGGATCCAACCAAATATTCACACTACGTTAGCTTGCGCTTAACCCATCAGTGCACACGAGGTTGTCTGGCAAGTGGCAATGAGCATGCAAAGAAAACAGACATCCTGTCACTGCTGTGCCAATAACATTTAACAGGAAAACGGTGCCCGGTCTGAAACAAAAACTGGAAACTGCTAATGGCCACCAGTGCCTCATTTGAAAATGTATGCATAGATCTTGAGCAACAATCGACAACTGCTAAACTATAGCCACTGTGGGCCAAACTCTTTGCCCCACCCACACCACAACACGCTGCCTGTTCAGCTGCTTCTTAAAAAGGCAAGACCATACTTCTTAACTGGTCTTATACTCCCTAAGAAGCAAGGGGGGATATAAACAGGTGGCTAAGAAAAGTGCTGCAAAATAATCTCAACAACCTCGGGTTCATAAAAGGTGACTAGAAGCTTGGCACATGAGCCGGTGCTTTCCCAACAGTTCTGTTCATTGAAACGTTGCTACTGCAGCCTCGCGCTGGCTGCCAAACACTCCCAGACCTCGTAAAGCCACAGCGGTGAGCCATCGCCTAGCTAAAGTTAAGGCGAATTTGGGAAAGTACGCACGGTTAAAGGGGCCCTGCAACACTTTTTGAGCATGGTCAGAAAACGCTGCCGATCGGTAGTCGAGGCTCCCGAGAACACGCGAGCCAATTATTATAGCGCAGCACACGGCCTGGAATTCACAATAAATTCTCAAAGTCAGCTAAAAATTTGCTTTCTCTTCTCTCAACAAATCCCGCTGCAAGCTCAAATATCACTCGTCACAGCCATTGTATCAGCCATTGGCTGATTTGAGCATGGCGCGCTCGGTAGTTACAAGGGCCGCCGCGGGAGGCCGCGACTTGTCTACGCGTGCGCGCACGATTGCAATGAAAATTCGCATATTCGAAGAAAAAAGAGAAAAAGCGCTAAAGGTCACGAGGCGCGCGTGATGTATTCTCTTCTCCCGTGCCATCCCTCCCTGCTTAGCTTCCAGCGCTTTCGTCGGGACGAGAGAAGAGGGAATGCAATTGCAGCGTGCGACAAATCTTTGTAACTCCACTCGTACTGGACGGATTCTGAAAATTTTTGCGGCGGTGAATTCATGAGGCAATAAGCTCGTTCAGCGAACCCATTCCATGGCTACTTGAAAAAGCATTGCAGGACTCCTTCAACAGTTACCATAGCGCACAAATTGCGGGCAAAATGTACACACACCTACATACAGTGGAACCTTGTTCATTCGAATTTCAGCTGTCCAGGTAATTCGTTGAAACAAAGCAGCATACAAATTAAAGAGGTACCATTGATTATAGCACCCAAGTACCTATGCGTTATAGTCTGCTAACGTAGGCCAGACCACATGCTCCTGAATGGTCTCATTGTTCGAGCCAGCAGAGGTGGGGTAACGGGGGCAAAACAGCCACGCGGCTTGAATTGTCTGTCCGTTAGAACTAGGAGATGTCAAATTATCAAGATTCTCTGCACATCTATTTACCGCGCTTCTAAACCTCAGCGACAAATATGTCAACCACGGTGAGGTTACCAAGTAGCGCTACATCTGGCTGTCGCTTGTCAGCCCTGCTTACATGTTTCCGAGCGCCCCTCGAGCACCAACGGAACGCACCCAGCGCGGGTGACTAGAAGGTGCCGTGCCGGCAAATGGTACAGCGACGAATTTTTCTCGCTGCTGCTTTGGCGTCGGTCGCTCTCGCGGCGTGCGGAGGACGTTGTCGAAGTGCCTGTGTGCGATGTGCAAAGACTTTGTTAAATCGAGGAAACTGATGTGCTGCCAACTCTAGAGTCATCTCCCCTAGGACGCTTGCCATTAGGACGTTTGCTATTTCCTCATATCGACAATGTCGGTTTCAAGCTTGAACATTAAACTTGACAAAGCAGCTTCTTTATCACACGCACCTTAACAATTCCCATTAATTTTATTGACAGTGTCTCCATATGGAGACAAAACAAATTTTTAATGCAAGAGCTATGAATGATACATAAAACCAAAAATTATTGCGCTGAATGTAAAGGCCTCTGCTAATCAAAGACAATGACATAAGCCACTTTAGTATGGAAAGTAGTGCAAAACAAATCTAATCTAATTAAGAGGTGCAATACCAGTTTTGACTAGCTGCTCTGTATCCGGGCAATAAATATTTCATTCTTGTAGTTAAAGGCTGTAAACTGAATAATAACCGGCGCTTTTCAACAAATATTCTGTCCTTTTTGTTCCATACCAATCAAAGGCACATATACAGCATAGACCGCTTATAACGTAAGTCGCCTGGAGTCGCGGATATCCGCACTATAAGCGGTACCGCACTATAACCAAAACAACATTTTTGAAAGGTTGCGCATGTGCAAAACATGACCAAGAGACAGCCGCGCGATTCCGACTATCGGGGCATGCGACTGGGACGTAAGTTTGCATCCGCTTAAGTTTGAAAATGTTGAACGGATTAGCGTCCTCGCGGACCTGCGGTGCCGACATAAAGAACGCGAAAAAAAAGCGCCGTAACGGAAACACGCCAACTAACTTTTCGGATCTCCTCAGTTATGCGGAGTTTGCCGCGATACCACAATGCAACAGAAACTACGCGTCAAACGGCAACTGAAGTTTCCGCCGCACGCTTTCGATTTTCCGGGCGCGTGCGTGATGCGAAAACAGTGGCGACCACGAACCGCCACACGAACCGCCACAGGCCCTCATTTTCGTCGAAGATGTAAGGCACCCCTTCTAAATGTAACAAGTGCGAAATGTTCCGCTGACTCGGCACCAAACCGCAAGTTCGATAGTCCGCGGCCACCACCGACGAGGCAGCTAGCGTTCGTTAGGCCTAGCGCGTGCGTTGCAATGTGGCATGCCGTCGCGAGACGCTTGCCCAAGAAACGCGGAGATCGGGCGTAGAAGAGATCGTTTCACGCGTGCTGCCCTCGGTTTAGCTCGAGAGTGCGCAATTATTTTCCTGCATAGAATGAATCAACTAGCCCCCTCAAGACGTCCTGATCAACGAAGTTTCGGTTCGCGGTCGGGAGAACATCCGCCGCAACTATCCTGAAAAAAGTCTTCGAAGCTTGGTCGTCGAAGGGGAAAGCTCGATCGCGTCTCAAAGCATATCACTAGCGCGGTAATCGAATTCGTACGCGCGAAATCTGCGCTCTACGACGACTATATTCCCGATAGAAAACCGAAGAGACAAACAGCGGTGGACGCGCGGGCGCCCGTTCGCGGCGGGGCGTGAATGACAGGCGGCCGAATCAAAAGCGGCAAAGGCTTCCCCGTCGCCTACGCAACCAGTTCCCCTCCACACACCCCGCACCCGCGTAGGGCAGCTGCACCCCCCACCCCCCGTAATCACCCCCCCTTCTTCCTCCCCCCTCGCGCCTCGGTCATTCTTTCCGCGTCCCCTCCTCCGTAACGCTGTCGTCGCTCTCTCCCGGCCGGCACACCTGCGCTGATAAGCGCGCTCGTCCCCTCGCTTCTCCGAGGAGTTGCCGGCAACCGCATTATAACCTGGTCTTTCACCTCGGGGGACTGCACAATAAGCGGTATGCGTATGCATGGAGTCCTATGGGAGGGTAAACGGGAGTCAGAAAAAACCGCATTATAGCCGGTCCTGCACTGTAAGCGGTTACGTTATAAATGGTCTGCGCTGTACTATGTAACTAGTTTATGTAATCGTAAAGACTGCCCTGTCGTGTATAACTAGGTATATTAGGTGCGTCACAAATATAACCAAGCAGCACACAAATTAATGGCCAAGCTGAATCACTCAAGATCAAAAACCTAACGTTATGCAAGGCAATGTTTCAGAAGCAGTTGCTACTTAAACGCATTCAATTTACAACTAGCAGCATGCCTCTATTCAAGCATTTTTCTCGAAGCCATCAACAAGTGGTTTCTTGGACTAAATCAGCCCAGCCACTGTCCCAGACTACTCTCTCAAGTTGAAGTCTGATTGGCCAGTACAGTCCCCAGGGTGCCTTCAGCAATGAAATGGGCCACTACGATGCTGCCAGTCTACAATCAGTCTCTTTTGGCGAGTGTGGTTCAAGGGGTTGACCGACTAAGGATCACAGTCAGGACAGAAAAACGTGCCACTGACACGTGGAAGCTGCCACTGCTTAGGATCAGCAAATCAAAACACCTAGGGTACTCTAAGGGTGCCAGGAACATTCATTTGTTACAACAGGAATTCTAAAGTGCGGATAGCTCACATTTCTTTAGGATTACATGCCCTTTGCAGAGAATTTCGGAGCAGGAGAAGTCACGTTTTTTTTTTGACAAATGCATGGCACATGGCACAAGTAACGAGATCTACAATGTTTAGCTGTTTAGTTTGAACCAGTGTGCCGATGACAATGGACCAGGGGATCATAAAAAACGCAAAGGTCATTACTGAACCAAGCTACTATGGCAAACAACTTGGTTTTCACAGTGACAAAATATACTGCACCACAAATCTTCTCGTAGCAGTCAGCATGCCGGCGGATACATGGAAAGCAGTAAAAGAAAACCCAAGTATTTTAGGCATACTGGGTTTTACACTAATGAAGGCACTGCTGACATCAATGCTTCTGTGGGCTGCAGGCAGTGGCACAAACCTGATCGTCGACATTTGCGAGAACAGAACGAAAATCCCATTTGACCACATTCCGAGAATTATTTGACACTGTCGAAGGCCTCAAATTGTGCTCAAGACAGACAAACTAGCACCAAGGTTCCTCATCCCGAAAGTTACGGTAGTTGTACTGCAGCAACAACTCGACCAGCCAAAAACCACTGGTTGGACAAATTGCAGATGCCATGGCCTTGCCGTTGAGTGTGCACTGTGAAAGTGAAACTCCGGCCCAAATGCAGACCGACATCGCAACTTGTAAGAGAAACGTGGCACAAGGTGGCACAGTTTGTAACTATGGGATCTCTTTCCGTATACAGTCACCGACCGTTTATTCGGACGCTGAAAATTCGGACATGTCCGTTTATTCGGACACCTTCGCGGCACCGCCACTCGTCCCATTGAAGTAATGTAAACTCGCAACCGAAAATTGGGACGCCCCGCAGTGCGCCGCTCGATTTTTCGGACTCCGGCTGTCTGATCGAGTGTGGCGAACAGCTGCAATTGCCGATCTCAAAGGCTATGTGTTTTGGCTACACGTAATGGCCGCTTTTCGGCTTTAGCCAGCCGAGTGTCCATTGAATGGCTACCATGGCCAAACTGCAAGCTGAGCCAAGCCACGCTCGAAGTCAACCCGGTGGGACGTTCAAGATGGCTGCACGCACCGCTTGTACTAAACGGGACAAGGGAAGGACAGAACCACGAGCGCTGCAGCACGAACTAACCTGACGTCGTTCCCTTTTGGCATTTGAGAGTTTGCTTGTCAGTAGTTTCGACGGCTAGACCTGATCTGCGTCTCGCTCTTTTGCTTGTTGCTTGACGGGCGACGCCTGATCTACTGAAATAGCTTCGACGCGGCCGTTCCATCTGTGCCGTCGGTACCAACGAAGAAATGCGGCAACTACAAGACACTGACGATGGCGAAAAAAGCCACAATTATTCGTCAGATCGAAGGCGGCCGACCTCAATCCAATCTTGCTCGGGAGTTTTCACCGAGTTGGTTGATGATGAGATCGTCTTTCAGGTCCCCGGACCAGCGCAGGTGAACAGCGACTCCGATGAAGCGCCGCCCACACCACTGGATGTAGCGCAGGCCGTAACAGCACTACAACCTACAGTTATGGCCAAATACTGGCTAAAATACAGGCCGACTTTGTCTTCTGTGATCGTGCTTGTGTGCAGACGTGCATTGACAAGTTTTTACGACCACTGGAGCAATAAAGGTGCTTTTTTTCTGGCGAATCTCTTTTTTTCAGACTCGATTATTCGGACTTTTCGGTGGTTCCCACCAAGTCTGAATAAACGGTCGGCGACTGTATGTCTTTTTTTTTTTTTGTTTGACGGCAAATAAAAAAAATGAAGGTAAAACTGGTGACCTCTTAAAGCTGGCTTAATTTAATAAAGTGACTTCTTTTTCTCCTTCATGAACAGTTCAGGCTGTTCAGTTATTCTAACGATTTCATGGGCACGTTGCGACTGTATGCAGAATACGAAGTAGCCAAGACTGGCAAACTTGACAGGCACCTACTAGACACTACTAGATACGAAGAGTGATGCTACCAGACAATCGAATAAGCATTGCAAGATAAATAGTATCTGTCCCAAAATCATTACCATCGAAATCATTACCATCGGCAAACTTCAACTATGCTATTCCTAGACAGTTTGGACACTTGGTGGAATAACTAAACTTCCAATTAAACTTGAGCTTAGTTACCACATATGTTTAACGCAAGTTGAACCTCACAAACGGATGTTCCCAACAAGTATTTTTCAAACGAAAATCAAATCCAAATTAATAATCACAATTTTTGTAAATATACATTCAGCTATGCATTGCCAAACAGGCAAGAACTTGAGCAGAGGTGCCCTGTGCCCTACACATCTCTAGCTGTGCTCGGCATCATACATTTGAAGAGAGAGAGAGCAATGCTGAAATTAAAAAAAAAAAAAATCAATCACCCACCTGTAAAAAAGGACATCCTGCCTTCCTTGTCCATGCAAAATTCCTGGAAGAGAAGAAAAAGGAACTTTACATGTCTCCCAACAACATCAGTAGCTATTCAATACATTTCCAAGCACACACCCGCAATGCCCTTAATAAATTATTATTAAGGCCCCTAGCTTTCCGCGATTCCGCGGAAAATCACGGAATTTATGTTTTTTCGCGGAAATGTGAAAAACAGGTCGATTCCGCGAAAAATCACGGACTTTTTTTTTTTCCTTCGCGGGAACGCGATAAGTCTTTAGTACCGTATTTACGCGATTGTAAGTCGACTCGAATCTAGGTCGACCCCCCTAATATCGCACGGCAAAATAAGAAAAAAGAGCTCGAGGACATTTCATAAAAAAAATTTATTTACGATGTCTCCGAAGAAAACAAGGTCGAATTCTGGTCTGCCAAGGTGGCTTCACGGCAGTGCTTGAAAGCTGTGCAGGAAAACTAGCTTCGCGGCAATATGCGGGGATCATTTTCAGAAAGACTTTACAACCAAAACTAGTTTTGTGAAATTCATGGATGAAATTCATGGCATGTGCCTTCTTGCATTTGTTCAATATTGCCACAGAATTTTGCATGTTTAGGGTTGCCGCGGAATTTCGCAGATTTCTCTATCTGGAATTGCAGAATTCCAAATTTTCCACCGCATGAAGTTAAGGGGCCCTAATTATTATTAAGGGCATTGCGGGTGTGTGCGTCCCAAAACCACGATATAATTATGAGACGCCGTAGTGGAGGGCTCCGGAAATTTAGACCACCTGGGGTTCTTTAACGTGCACCTAGTAAATCTAAGTACATGGGCCTGAAGCATTTTCGCCTCCATCGAAAATGCAGCCGCCGCGGCTGGGATTCGATCCCGCGACCTTCGGGTCAGCAGTCAAGCGCCATAACCACTAGACCACAGTGGCGGGGCCCCGCAATGCCCTTAAAGACTGTTCCAGATTACAGCGGTGAAAATGCTTCACTCAAACCATGAACCAGTGACAACAAGAATAGGGCTTAACAAATGCATTTTATTACCTTGAACAAACCAGCAGTGCACTATATGCTATTTTTAAACTTCCAAACACTCCTGTGTAAGCGACATGAGTCTTTAGAGAAAAAAAAAGAAAGAAAAGAGACCCGCACAAAAAGTTTTTGTAGAATCTACATCTATTATCCGAAATATTAATGAGAACTAACAGAAAATAATGCCAAGGAAAGTATAGGGGATGTTATTTGTAGTAAATGTAATGTAAATGTGAAGAAAGAAAAGTGAACGAAAAGATAACTTGCCGCGGGAAGGGACCGAACCTGCAACCTTCGGATAACGCGTCTGATGCTCTACCAACTGAGCTACCGTGGCGGCCATCCCCCCCGTCCACTTTATGGGGTATACAGTCGCCGACCGGTTTTTCGGACCTGGCGGGGACCGCGAAATAGTCCGAAAAATCGAACAGTCCGAAAAAATGGTTAAGACATGAAAATGAAGTTTATTTGGATCAGAGAAGCCTAAAAAAATCCCCAATAATGTCATGCTTCATGCTGTGGTTGGAGACGAGCAGATTTGGTTGTATTTGGGCTACGGTAACATCGTCAGCGCGTTGGCAATCGCTGCCGCCGACCGTTGCGGGCGGCACAGTTGGTGGCTCCATGGCACCAAGCAAACAAAACTTGATGCCGGTCGCAAAAAGATGCATGCAACATCTCGCCTGTTCGGTGGGATTTAACGACGCGGTGTGGGGTTCTTTCACCTGCACCGACACCGCACAGTACACGTGATCCTTCAGCATTCCACCTCTATCAAAACGCTACCGTCGCGGCCGCGATCGAACCCGCGTGTTTGAGGTTAGTAGCCGAGCACCATAACTGCCATAACCACTGCGTGCTACTGAGCAACCGCAACAGTAGGAAACATGCGACGCGCACGACGGCCCAAACACACTTGACCCACCACCAACACGACCACGTGCGTCACGACAACCGGAAAAACAAATGCACCGAGGAAAAAAAAGAAAAAAAAAAAAAAGGCCTAGCGGATGCTTACCAGCGTATTAATGATGACGATAAGGCTGACCGAAAAAGAAAGGTTTTGCCAGCCAAGGAAGATCGGACACGGCCTCCGAAACTGGAAGATTGTGCGCGTTTTTGATTTTGGAGGCCACACAACTAGCCACTGCAAGCCAAACTCGACCAAGCCAACAGAAAATCCAACATGGCAGCTTTCAAAATCGAGCGGCACGGCTCAAAACAAGCGATTTAGTCCGGAAAATCGAACTTTAGGGCATAAATTCGTCCGAAAAATCGGTCGCGAAAACGCATTAGTGCTATGGGAACCTTGACGGTGCATTTGTAAAGTCCGAAATATCCAACAAGTCCAAAATATCCAAAAATCCGTCGGCGACTGTATATGTGCATTTCAACGTGGGAGCGTCAGTCAGCGCCGCTAGTAGCCATGACGGTGAGTGTGGAACGCTCTTTCTCTGCCTGTTTGGAGTCCCGTAGCACGTGATCTTATTACGAGCTGGCAGCTTGCCAATAATCCCTCGCATACTACCTGAAAGCATCAAGTCTGCTACACTATTCCAAGATCACCCCTGACAACCAGAGGAAGTGTGAAAATTTATTTTATTCTGGATATGAACAGAATAATTTAATAAGAGAATTGACAGTTTGAAGTCACTGAATATCCCCAACAACACTTCACGGAGCGCTAACGGAGGCATACTGGTGGATGTGAGGAGCCTTTCAAATGATCCTTCTGCAGGATTGCTGCAGTTATTGCACAGAGCCAGCAGATCCATAACGAGCTCAGGGGCACATAAGTTTTGCACAATCACTCCCACTTGTTCAATAAGAACAGCTTGCTTTTAGGTGTACAGCTCACATAAATAGTTTCAGATTTGACTTGTCGCGCCATGTTTGCATCCCCTCTAGCAACAATGTGCCAGGAGAGCTCTAGCATCGTGCATCTTTCTTTATATGAAACAATCCCCGATTCAGTAATGTCAGTGCCACGTTGCACCAGGTAATTCAAAGCGGTTGTTTACCACTTCTGAACCAAGATGTTCGTGCACCTCATTGCTAACGGTAACGTACATACAGGTGTCAATGTACACAGGCGCACTTTTGTGCCCCAAACAGCCTCCACACAAGATTTGATGTCACTTGAGAAGCGAGAAATACAACGGCACAAGACTATATTCGAAACCCACTGTTCTCTAGAATCTTCATATATACAAAAGTTGCACTACAGTCAAATCTCGTTATAGCGAACCTCAGATTAACGAATTTTTCGAAAATCCTCCTCCAAATGCCCATTAGTTTAATGTAAAAATGTTTCACTACTACGAATTTCAGAATACCGAATGTTTCAGAATAACGTACCGAATTTTATCGCCCTTGTATATCCATAACACTTCAAAATAACGAATAGCAATTTCAAAAAGTTACTCGCGGCTGTAGAAACAATGCCCAGCTCAGTACCTGCCGCTATCATCATCATCAGAATGCCCGCGTATTGCTTTTCGCGCCTGCCCTAGGCAAATGTGCGGTAGCCCTATCGCCATCACCATCGCCTGCACTTATTTTTTGCGTCAGGTTTCGGCGTTTTGCCGCGTGCCTTTGTTTTGTCGGGCAGCTTTATCTGTGCGCTTGTTACACGGCTGTTTCCTCACCTTCGGATTGGTGGCTGTACGCTCACGATTAGCTCCGGAAGCAGGGGCGCTATTTTGTAAGCGTTCTAGCATAGAACGGAGAGGAGGATAGAACAAAAAGAGGAGGGAAAGACATGCGCGATTGGTCGAGGCTATGAGGCTATTCCGACGGTCAAGACGTGCGAATAGCCACAAAATGTGCTTAGAACGGAGAGGAGGTTGTTATAACGGGCTCGGGCGTCGTTCTATCGATGGTATGGCTACAAAACAGTCTCCGCGGACAACTCGGATTGGATCGAAATGTAAGCGGTGGGGCCGGAGGAGTGGGTTTCTCGCGCATCTCTCTACCGCCTCACAGCTGACGCCTGTCCGCTGCTGTGTACTCGTGGGTAGAGCTGTGCGCCGGTCCCAAAATCACCGGCGGCGGCGCGCCGGTGTTTCCACCTCCGGCGGCGGCGCCACACCGGCGCGGGGTTCATCGGACCGGCGGCGGCGCGGCGGCGCGCGCGGGGGGGGGGGGGTTGATTCAATATTCAAGACTTGGCGGGGCGACAAAATTGTCCTTTAAAAAAAAATCTGTTTCCCCGAAAGGGCGAAGCAGTGAATGCGATAACAACATGTCGTAATGTTATAACGAACTAAGGCTGGCGGCTAACTCTTTTTCATCCGGGTCCACCTCGGTGGATCAGTGGCTAGGGTACTCGGCTGCTGACCCGAAGGTCACAGGTGCGATCCCGGCCGTGGCGGTCTGCATTTCGATGGAGGCGAAATGCTAGAGGCCCGTGTACTGTGCGATGTCAGTGCACGTTAAAGAACACCAGATGGTCGAAATTTCCGGAGCCTTCCATTGCGACGTCCCTCATAATCATATGTTGATTTTGGGACGTAAAGCCCCACTTAGTAAAAAAAAAACTTTTTCATCCGATCTCGCTAAACTGCAAAACGCTGGTGTAAGGGGATGCGGTTGATTAACCGAACCCGCCAGCACATTACCAGCGTAAGAAGACACTGGATGACATTTACAGAAATTTACCTTAACAAAACATTAACTTCTCCAGTCTGAACATGCATATGAATGCGTCCGAGATATTTGAGAACGATGCAGGGAATGCGTACCAACCTTCAAGGGTGCGTTGGACAGGCGGAGGCATTAAACCTAATTCGATGGCTTACGTCTGGGGTCGGCAACCTGTGGTCCGTGGGCCACATGCGGCCCGTGGGGCAGTGTTATGCGCCCCGACACTACGTTAACTACCCCCCCCCCCTTCTTTTATCACTTCCTATCTTTCATAAACTGGGGATTGCGCAAAAAACACAGCACACGAAAGACAGAGACGACGACACCTACGCCGCTGTCGACGACATTGCGTAGGTGTCGTCGTCTCCCTCTTTCGTGTGCTGTTTTTTGCGCAATCCTTAGTTTCTGAAAGAATGAACCAGCTAGCCCCTAAACGTGTGCTATACTTCCTATCTGAAGGCCGACATGGCAGGTTTGACCTAAAATGAGATTTTCGCTTGTAAGCCATGTTCGTGAATTTCGGCCTTGTGACATGCGCGCTTAAAATAAACAAGATTTGTAACCCAGTTTTGTACATTATTCTCAATTCACGCCATCTTTGTTGTTTGCCCGCAAAGGCTCTTCCCCCCTTCCCCAGATTTGCCATGCGGCCCCGCGCTCTGTCGGCTTCAAGCAACTTGGACATCCGCCTGGAAAAGTTGCCAACCCCTGGCTTAACGCGATCAGAATTTATGCACGGCCTCCGAGATGTACGCACAAAAGCGGATGTCTGGGCGCTGCGTTCGTTGCGTTGAAGCGCATTCTGTCCACCTCATTAGTGTCGAGAGTTGCGGAACTTCGTGACATTAAAATGACGTTGCGGAAGAAGAACCGGAAACAGGCGCAGGACTGGTCGCCGAACTCCAGCCAATCAATTGCGGCCAAAACATGCAGTCCACTATGCGCACAAGTCGAGAATAACTCTCCAGCCACAAAAAAAAAAAATGAAATAGGAGCACGCTGGAAACAGTGACCAGAGCATAGAGCTCAAGGGGGTAGCGGCGTCGGAGGAGGTTGCTTTATGGTCGCAAGGCGCGCGCACTCATGAATTTTTTTTTTCCTCATGAGCTCACCTAGAAGAAGGAAAAGAAACAAGAGCATGGTAGGAATTGTAACACGAGCTCTATAGGATGTAGGAGCGTCAGAGGAGTTGGATTATAGATGCTCGGCGCGCTCTCTCCTATTTTTCCGCTCTGTAGCTTAAGCGCATTCCATTCCACTAATTTGAGTCGAGAGTTGTGAAAACTTCGTCACCTCAAAATGACGTTGAAGAGGAATCAGGCCAATCAGCGGCGGCTGAAATGGACTGTCCATTACATGGACTCATCGAGAAGAGCTCCCCGGTGAAGTGATGTATTTTATGTCCAGATTCCCCGTTCGCGTAAAAAAAAATAAAAGACTAACGGCGGCGCGCCGCAATTATTGCGCGGCGGCGGCGGCGGCGTGTGGTCACTCTCGGGACTTCGGCGGCGGCGCGACGCGTGAGCAAAAACATGCGGCGGCGGCAGCGCGGCGCGGCGGCGCACAGCTCTACTCGTGGGTGAGCTCGCTAGCACGTAAGGCTAACTGGGGATGCCGCTCCATAAATGAGAGCAGAAACGCCCTTTGGTTGTCGGGAAAGCGCGGACCTCTTCTCGATTGCTGCGCTATTTCGACAACTGGGTAACGGTTCGAATTGTCGCGCCGTTTGAATTTTACAAGTACACTAATACTGCTAATACTAGAAGCATTGGTTTAAACAGCGTGGGGGCCAGCGCCACTGCGATACCACCTGGCGCTACGTCAAGACCTTAACAGAAGTTAATTGTCAAAGTCACCGAGCTCTTCAACTTCAAGCTGCGAAAAACAATGCCTCTGAATATTGATGTTCAGTTATAATAATTACACTCAAACCTCGCTATAACGAACCCGGATATAACGAAATAACGGCTATAACGAAGTAATAGAAGAATAGTCTTACAATAGATACAGTGATAGGAATATACCTTTATAACGAATTTTTGGCTATAACGAACTTATGTTCGCGTAAGATGTAACTTTGTTATAATGAGGTTTGAGTGTATACATTTCTTTATGCACTGCATACATTCCTGAACTCCCCAGCTCGCCTATTGGCTGTTTGCTTCCCTCCTCTTTTTGTTCTATCCTCCTCCCTGTTCTATGCTAGAACACTTACAAAATAGCGCCCCAGCACGAAAGAAATGCGGCGACAGTGAAAAGTGCGACGCGAGTGACCTATGGGATGAAGTCGCCGATGATTCACCTGTGCATGCTTCACAAACGTTTGAACACTACGCACAGTGCGACGACGAAGTATGCACGTCGGCTTAGCTGGCGACCGATAAGATCCATATCATTTGTCGTAATAAGAAAACGGCGACAAGAGCGAAGACGACGTTTACACAGCGCGCGAACCAACGCGAACAATCGGTATCTAACGCCGATGCTTCGAAGTGCGTAAGAAGGATGCGCACGCCTAAGAGTTCGTCTCGCAGCAGTCGAGCTGCACCCATCAGGCTACGATCGCACTGTTTCTCGAATGTGCACTGGTTCCGTAATATTTCAGGCGTTTGTTTTTTGACGTTTATTAAAATACAACGCGATCGTGGATGCACAGGTAGGCGATTGACGTCGTTGCGTTTACGATTTTTGCGTAAATTTTTAATACTTTCACTACAACGACTTTTCAAAATAACGAATGATTTTTGGCGGTCCCTTGAGATTCGTTGTATCGAGATTTCACTGTATTTGCCACACCCCTACCAAAAATATGTAGCCCTCGGAGGAAATGAAATGCACAGCAACAGTCCCACTCTTATCACCTCAAATGGGAGCTGCACTGTCCTGCAGATGAAACATGCCAAACTCCGGTAGCCGATTACAACCCACGAATAAAAA
Source organism: Rhipicephalus appendiculatus (assembly GCA_030522465.1). Lineage (NCBI taxonomy): Eukaryota > Metazoa > Arthropoda > Arachnida > Ixodida > Ixodidae > Rhipicephalus > Rhipicephalus appendiculatus. Next base: position 1,340,487 of record JALIZH010032962.1, on the reverse strand, counting down.
TAAGCACCGCCCTGAGAACTGCAGTGCACCTGCCATTAATCAGTGCAAGAGACTTGTGCTAAGCTGTTTCTGTTCTAACCACGAGTACTTCTTTTTTTTTTTTGTTAATATAAATACTAAGCTTACTACCAATTACAAGTAGGTCGCCTGTACTTAAAAAATTACATTTGACAGAGCAGTGATGTCGGAATCTCTCGCTGAGAAAGTTTTTGGTTGAAAACCAGCGACACAAATATGGGTCTGTACGGCAATACAGTAAAACCTCGTTAACCCAGGATCTCACGGGACCGGAGAAAATGTCCGAGTAAACCGAATTCCGGATTATCGAATGACCCATGAAAACAAAAGGAAAATGTACTCGGCACAGACAAACCTTTATTTCATGAAGAACTGCATTATTTTTGTCCGCCTCGTCGGCGGAACTTGTGCTAGAACGATTTTCTTCAACCCTATCAGGTGGTGGTGCGCACGCTCGCTGTCGCTGGCTGCTGTGGCCGCTTCCATGGAGGAAAGAAAACTCAGGAGAGGCCCTATCGTATCCCAATGCATTGCGAAAAGTGTGGCGGAAGTGACGTCAAATTTATGGGGCAAACAAACCGGTATGGCACAAAAAAAAAAAACAGCCAACGCCCCGCGGCGTGCTCTCCGCGCTGGTTCGCTTCTGCGCAGATTTGTAGTCCCGACGTGAACTTAGCGCGTATTGTGTGGTTTGCTTGCAGTAAAATGTTGCAATCACACGTTCACCAGGCTGTTCGTGTGTGGCAGGCCAGCGCGCTGCGTGCTGAAATTCTTCGAGGAGCGTTTTTGTGCGACAGTGCAGAAATTTGTACCGGTACGTGCCGTTATCAAAAACATTCAGCCCTTGCATCGTCGTATTCAAACTCACCTTACAACTTCTGCTGGGCGTTAGGCCTTTCTTTCTATTCGGCGCAACACCAACGTAGTATATGACGAAACTTTACGTCGAAAAGAGGACACCGTTGTATTGTATACGCGATCGTGGACATCCAAATTTGTTATTCCAGTGCGCACACAACTAAGCACGCTGCACAATACATACACCACGCAGTCCGATAACAACAAAAGTTTATTGACCTGCCGTATGAACGACACAGCCTCTAAAAACGCAATACGATGCCTTCGGCGCACGTTATGTATGGCGTGTCAGACGACAAAAACAAATGTTCACGTATGCTGCGAGTTGACACAATGAGTAAGAACCAACAGAGCGCACATCCAAGAGCTTCGCATGCAAATATGATGCATTAGCGATCAGCAATGAGGCGAACGTACGTACACATGAAAAGTGACAACCGGTACTCTCCGAAGTGCTCGCGATTTGCACCAACAGCTGGGCATGCGTGGCTTTTCTAAACAGACACACAGAAGGAGCAGCAGGCGTGAATAGACTGTGTCGCTTGCACAGCGAAAAAGAAAGGCTGCAAAAGTTTCGCGACTCGCCAACTCGCTCGATGCGAGCATGCTGGGCATGCGCTTGCAAACGGAGCCGACGACGCGACAGAAATCGCGAAATGTTTATCTGCTCCTTCGCTAGGAGGTGATGCGGTTGTTTGCGATGTGGAGGCTTCACGAATGTGACGTCAGGGCCTCTCCTTAGTATTCCTTCCTCCATGGGCCGCTTCACTCCGGTGACCGTCGCCATCATTGTGAAGCGCAACGGCGGTGGCAACGCGCACAAGCACAGCCGTAGAACGCAATGTGCACGAGCTCGCACGCTACGCGCGAAGTGACAACACAAAGAAACCAGCAGCGTAGGCGTAGCGAGCAGCTGTGGTCACTGTGGTGGCGGTGAAATCGTCCCGTTCCACCATAGCCACCATAATCCCGTCGTCCGTGCGTGCCGCCATTGCGCTTTTAATAGACACTGGATGCGCTGGCGGCCCAAGCGCTTCCGCCGGGTGGTGACTAGCGCCACCTAGCCACTTCCCCCTCATTCACTATCATCATGATCATATTCTGCTGCAGTTGTTCGTTCGGTTTCGGTTTCTCCAAAGCTCCGGTTCCGCCGTCGGTTACGGCAAGCAGGGCTTGCGCCTCCAAGCCGCCGAGATCGCGCGATTCTAAGCATGAAGTACCGATTGCGCTCTCCGGAGTTGTCGAGTTAACCGGTGCGGTTAAATCCCTCCGAATTAATGAGCATCTGACACCATTGAAATATACACAGTTTTACCAGGACCGCACCGCGAGTCCGAGTTAACGAGATCCCGATAAACGAGGTTTTACTGTATCACCTATCTGATTTAAGTTAAAGGTGCTTGACGCCACAGAAATGAGCCCATTCAATGGATGGGACATCTATGCAAATTCTCTGGAGGTAGGACGGCGACAACTGCGGGCGAAGGCTTACATTTATTCCGAGGTTGTAACTGGCTATAAATATCGTTTGCAAACCCGCTGACACTTGTACACGTACCTTTGCAGCTATGAAAGTGGTGTGGTTGTGGTCGATGACTGCGGTGGTGACGCGGCGGGGCCCGTGGTCAAGCGTCGTCGGCATCTCGACAACGTCCTCATTGGCGCTCATGCTGCTGCCGTTCTTGATGGTCACCAGCTCCTGGTCGGGCTGTGGGTTCTTGCCAGGCCTGACGAGGAGTGGGAACTTGATGGCGCAGGAGGGCTCGTCGACCCTGCCGAGGGCGGCCACTGCGGCGCTGGGCTTCTCTTCCTCAGCACGCGATGCCTCGCTGCTGCTGCTGCTTCCGCTGCCCGCGCCGCCGCCGGCCGCGGCCACTGCCGCAGCCACTTCGACGTGGTGGTCAAGACGCGCCGAGCGGGCGTCTGTGAGGCGAGATGCGTTCACCTGCCTCATGCCGCGGCCTGCCGGGTTGGGGACCCCTCCCCCGCGCGGCCGCACCATGCTGGACGATGGCATGGGAGAGCTGCTGGCCAAGTCCTGCACGATCGTGGTGGAAGAATGAGCTCATCGAACGCCACATAAAGATCAACTTTCTTTGCATAAACTGTGAAAAATACAGGACACTGATAGGTAGAAGTTAAAGGGACACTAAAGGCAAATATTAAGTTGACGTTGATTGTTGAAATATTAGCGCTACTTCTGTGCCAAGGAAGTGCTTATTTTGAAGTAAAATCGCGTTATAGTGGTCCGCACCGCGTTAGTGCACTTCAAATCACCCGCCTGAAAGCGGACCTTTAGACGTCACAGTTGCGATGCCCAACGTTGCCCGCCTCTTTACTGCGCGGCCGCCGACACTATAGCAGCAGCAGTGCAAAAGTAGCGGGAGCCACAGCAGCAACAACGGCCATTGAAGCTTGCCGCAATGGATGTTTGTGTTGGCCGGGTTCAACTGGGCCTCGCTAGATGGCACCACCTATCCAGCCTAACCAGGTGAAAACGGACTTTTTGAATCGCTCGCGCCATTCTCCATGGTAATGCCAAGGGGTTCTTTTTTCCAGGAATCAAACAGAAACGGACAAGCAGCATTTTATTACATGTTGTAATGCACGGAAGGTTTTTTTTGTTATTGCAACCGGTTTGATTACTAGTGATGAATTGTACTCTGACCTTCGCACATCATTGGGATCCTTTCAAAATGTCCCACTCATGGTGCATATGGAGTCATACATTTACCTTAATTTCTCGATTAATAGAGCACTGTTGTTGATAAGATTAACATTTTAGACATTCTCAGACACTGATCTTGCAACTCTCATGTAAATTATTTGCCTTTAGTGTCCCTTTAAGGGAAGACAGAATCTTGAAGTGATGAACAATCCTTGGAACACGGGGTGTCGCTGGAGCAGACGTTTTGCCAAACGGATTTTTCTTCAAAGCTACAACCATCAAGGTTGCAGCCTTGAAGAGGACAAGTCCACTTGTCGAAACGTTGGCTCTAGCGACACCCCGTGTTCCAAGGATTGTTCATGGATATTGCTAGAAAAGCTGCATACAGAAGAAATCAGCGCTAACGATCAACTGTTTAAATGCGATGATAGAATACAAAGTTCAGTGTATGTTTCCTTATCCAGCCGTCCAGTCCGACTAGCACATCAGGTTTTAAGCCAAAGCAAAAGCCCGGTGCACAACTATCAGGTCGGAAGAAGATGGCAGATTTAAAAGGTGCAATAAATCGAGGCAAACTACGCAGCATACACACACTGAAAAAATGTAATCCTACGGAAAGCCCTTTGAAGGCAGCCAACAATCCAGAATCTCTAATTGAGCAGAGGGCCGGCAACCAGTCGCCGCTACATGCCAATAATAATTGTTGGAGTTTTAAGTCTCAAGACCACAATAAGTACAAGGGCCGCTGTAGAGGAGGGCTCTGGAAATTTCGAGCACCTGGGTTTCATTGACATGCACCTAAATCAAAGTGCACGAGCCTCTAGCATTTCACCGCCATCAAAATGCGACAGCCGCAGCTGTGATTCGCTCCTGGAAGGTGAAGGAAATGATGCAACAGAGAAAATTCATGCCAAACCAGGACAAGTTTTTCGTCAAGTAGGAAGCTTTTTTTCTGCAAGAAATCTGTATCGATTTCCTTGCAGCATTGTGCTACAAATGAGTGGACACCAATTTTCTTTCATGACAGCATAAAGCAAGCTGTTTGTATGACAAAAATGGCAAGGCAAATTCATAACAATGACAGGTTAAAACCACCCCATGGACACAAATGCAGCTGCCAACAAACAGTACACTTTTCATCCTGTTCGAAGGTTATCTCGGGCATTAGGAAAGAATGTTCCACTTCCTAAGTGCAGCTTATCTCGTGATAGATGGAAAAAAAAAAAAGAAAAGTAACCACATTTCTCTCCAGCAAGTCTCGCATGGCAAATTAACAGGTACTGACATTTATCGAAGCTCCCCCCACACAAATCTCCTGTATAGGAGGTATGCACTCAGCCTTGATCCACAAGGCCGCAACACCATCCGCGCGCCATTTTGAAAGTCCATACGTATGCGCTGTCCGCGCTTCGGTGTACAGAAGGTGTTTTTGAGGTCTCCAGTCTTCCAATTCACCGTACGGATCTTGGACAAAGCACGTGCAGCGACATTTTTGCACGTGCGGCGAGTGCACAGACCTTCGAAGTGGAGACCCCGCCACTAGCGTTCCTTGCGGATGACGTCAAATGCATACCCCTTATACAGAGATGGCTCTGAGCAAGTGTGAAGCTCAGTAAATGCTGACAAGATATTTTATTAACACGAAAGTGTTTTATGCCAGGGTCCACCAAGACTTCAGTGACGTAATTCCATCACGGGAATGACGTCGAAAAAATACACATGATCAGACGACAAAGAAAAAAAGTTCCGTCAACGAGAGTCGAACCTCCAACCTCTTGGTCCACGACAAGCGATGTCGGGCACGCTATTCACTGCGCCACAGTCACATACTCTGCCGGCTTTACAAACGCGCCTTTTATATCTACCACTGTCCTGTCACAGCGCTCTTACTAAAGTGAAGTAATGCATCATGACCGTGAAATCCACGATAAGTTCTTTTTTCAAAGCATCGTTTCTAAGCATCCATCCTATTCGCCGCGTTTCCAATTGGAGAAGTGCAATTTTGTCGACGCATTAACACACTGCCAGATGGCGACCTTACCTTACCAGATGGCGACCTCTCGCTCATAGCATCCATCCATACCAAAAACAGCTATACGACACGCGACTGCTCCGCATGCCTAGAGTGTACTAGAGCGTTGTCGTAACTCCGCGTGCCCAACTTAAAGGGGCCCTGCAACACTTTTTGAGCATGCTCAGAAAACGCTGCCGATCGGTAGTCCAGGCTCTCGAGAACACGCGAGCCAAATATTATAGCGCAGCACGCGGCGTGGAATTCACAATAAATTCTCAAAGTCAGCCAGAAATTGCTTTCTCTTCTCTCGACAAATGACGTTGCGTACCCAAAAATCACTCGTCACCGACGAGAGATTTTTTTGTATCAGCCATTGGCTGATTTGAGCATGGCGCGCTCGGTAGTTACAGAGGCCGCCGCGAGAGGCCGCGACTTGTCCACGCGTGCGCGCGATTGCAATGAAAATTCGCGTATTCAAACAAAAAAAAAAGAAAGAGAAAAAGCGCTCAAGATCACGAGGCGCGCGTGACGTATTTTCTTTCCCCGTGCCATCCCTCCCTGCTTAGCTTCCAGCGCTTTCGACGGGACGAGAGAAGAGAGAATGCAATTGCAGCGTGCGAGAAATCTTTGTAACTCCACTCGTACTGGATGGATTCCCAAAAATTTTTGCGGCAATGAATTCGTGAGGCAATAAGCTCCTTTAGTGAATCCATTCCATGGCTACTTGGAAAAGTGTTGCAGGGCCCCTTTAAGCTCGCCGCGCGAAAAATTGCAGCCTGCCAACGGGGAAGACAGGACGCGTGTTGTGTTTCCCTCTGGTCAGGCAGTGGCGTTCAATAACTCTTAACATGCCGTGAGTAGGTGACCTCAGCCCAACTTCAGCGTCCAATCAGCGACGCTCTTCTGGCTGTCACGCCGCTTTCTCCGATTCCACTCTTACCGTACAGCTACCACAAGCCCCTATTGACCACAAGGGTTTGTTTGATCATTGATCATGGACATTAGTCGCCGGGATACAGATGTACCACCAAGCGTCAACGTGGATGCGTCCACGTTAAACGGTGCTAGAACGGTCAAACACCAATAGACATTGTGCAAGCTCTCTTATATCAATGTACAGAAAACATTCAACTACTTTTGTAAGGACACGTTTCACTTTCGTGTTATACCATAGGAATCGGTATACAGTCGATCCCGGATATATCGAACTCGAAGGGGATCGCGAAATAGTTCGATATATCGATAATTCGAAATAAGAAATATCTGTATTTAAGGGTTATATTAATGCATTGCAACTCTCGAAACGGCTTTCGGAAATTGTAATAAGCGTTAACATGACGATTCCCTCACAGTATACTTAAGAAAAAGGTAACAACTACTACTTTTGCAAGTTACCGCACTTTATTTCGCGTGAAAATAGTCCGTAGACTTGTCTTGCCTCTTGCACGCCGTCAAGTTCATCACGTCATCCTCATTAATTGAAGTTTTCAAAATAAGCAAATTCAGCACCTCCAGCCACAACAACTGTGATTGACAATGAATGCCGACGCAAGCTCTGTAGCGCGGTAAAATATTGTTTAGTGGCGGCGTTAGCATCTTCATAACCGCATGGGTCCACTTCCGCGGCACCGGCAACGTCAGCCATGATATCAGCATCGATGCAGTCAGAAACAGCGGTGTCGTCATCTGCACCGATGAAGTAGCTTTCTGTACTCCCGTCCGAGGTGGCACCCAGAAATGCTAATAAGTAGCAAAACTCACTGAGGCACCGTACACCGTTGTCAGCGGTACTGACGCACACTAAGTCGTCACCTGTCACCGAAGCCCACGAGGAAACTGTGCACGACGGTGCTTTGCTTGACGTCATTCCACGCACCAGTCATCATTTTTATCGCTGCGAGCGACGCAATGTTTAGTTAGACTCCCGAAGGAAGATTTAGCAGGAACGACGTGAGAACTACTCAAGTCCACAAGCCGCAAGTGACAACGCTGTCCACAAACAACAAACCAAGTACCCCACCATTGATATCTTGGCGATGGCGATGGCACAGGGGCTTTGTAGCAGCAAGCGAAAAGCAAGAAAAAGCGTAGCCTCCGAGATGTGTATTTTATAACCAAAAACGCCAAAATACGTCACAAGGTTGTGGATCTCAAAGGCTATGCTTTTCGGGCCCGCATGCCATCGTGCGCGAACAAAGAATGCGAACATTGCGACGAGGCCGTCGAGTCACTTCGCATTCAGTTGATTTTGGTGCCCTTGGCAATTGGCCCCTTCGAAAAACGCCGTGTCCACGCTTTAAAACATACAGATCGCGCATCACGTGTTGATGCACTCACAAGCGCTGCGCAACCAACCATCAATGAAAACACCGCCTTTTCATTACTTGCGCGTGAGGATCGAGGGATCGAAATTTGTTAGAACGCGGCCGAAAAATGATCAATCTTTGTTAGAATAAATGCACTTTCTGGGCTTCTGCCCGGCTCAGCGTTCGATATATCGGATGTTACGCCCTGCGGGAGTTCGATATAAGAGTGCAACACTCCCATACTTTTGCATGGGAAATTCAAGGAGATTTATCAACTGTTCGATATAGCGAATAATTCAATATATCCGAGTTCGATATACCCGGGATCGACTGTATATCTATACCAATTCCTATGACAGAGGGATCAACCATGTTTTTTTGGTATTTAAGTCCATTTTCGCATGATGCACCCACTGAATCTGACACATGACGTCAGGCAACAGGGTCCATTCTGGTGACTTCACGCAGCAGTATGGCTAGTTGCGACGACATTAGGCACTAAAACATACCAAATGGTTGCTTGCTCATTCCTGATAATTATTAAAAAATGGCCACTTCTGCATAACCAACAGCGCCATGCAGCAGAGCGGCCGTGGAGACGTCATGACATCTTGAGAAAACACGTTACGGGAAGCTCCTACCGTGTCGCGATGTCAGGGTACATACACTAGGAACTTAATCTAGATTTTAAAAAACATGTAAATGATTTTTTTTCCAATGTGCACTCATGCTAACCAGAACATTTCCTAGGCTCTTCAGGGCTTGGCCTTTCATTCGATGCAAGAAACAACCACTGAAAATTTTCTAGTTAGTACCCTTTGAAGGGACACTAAAGAGCAAAACGATTTTTCTCGTATTATACCGAAAACACCACGCTTATTGCGAGAAGACGCTTAGTAAAGCGAGGAAACGCGTCAAAAGAAAATGTGGGTGGCGACCCCACCTTGAAGTTTCCACACCATTTGCCGTGATGTCACATATTTTGAGGGCGCCTACTAGGGCCTACGTAGTTCCTTATCAGTAAAATTGACGTACATTGCCCTCTGAGGGCGCCATAGACTTAACAGACCAAGTTTGAGGAAATTTTGTAGATCCAATGGCACCAAAATGCCATAAGTACACTTTGAAATCAGTGACGTCACATGTGGAGACTTTGGCGAGAAATTTAAAGATCAAACTTTGAACTTCATTTTCTCCTCTATTAATAAACCTATGATGGTGAAATTACCAACATTAGAGTTCTCAGAGTACATTTTAGCAATCTAAACCGATTCACCGTTTCTCTTTAGTGTCCCTTTAGGGCAGGGTGAGACCGCACACGCACCTGGAGCGAGAGAGAACCACCAGGCCTGTGGTGGTGGCGCGACTGGTGGTGCCCTCCGGAGGCAGATGAGGAGAGCAGGGGCAGCGCGTGCAGGGAGCCATCAAAGAGCTCCTCCTGGTCACGCACCTCGCGGCGCAGGCTGCGCACCAGCGAGCTCGAGCGCGCCTGCGGCTTGCACTCCACCAGCTCGCGCAATACACTCTCAAAGGCGTCGTCCGAAAGCTGGTTAATGTCCCGCTCCCCCCACACCCCCCTCCTCCTCCTCTCGCCACTGCTGCGGCAGAGCCTTGGCCACCACTCCACCACTGTTGTTGCTGCCACCTAGCCTCTGCAACACGTACAGAAAACAAAGAACTAATTCATACCCTTCCCAATCGCAGTGCCACAAGCTAAAGGGGCCGCAACAAAAAACAGTCTTTAAGAAAAACATAGAATAAGAATCTAATAGTACCACAAGCAAAGCAAGTCATCTGTTGCGTCCTAGAATTTGTAACTACAGCAAGTCTGTCAATACAGCACAACATAGTCAAAATGGAGCACTGGAAATGAATAAGCAGTTTACTTGCAGACAGACAGAGAACTCTCCCAAGGGCCAATTATCACTACAATGAGCGACATTTGGTTCCCCTCAGAACATAGTTTGCTTTACAAAGTTTGTGTGCTTATATGATACGCATAGAGATGAAAGATTGTACTAGTTTAGAGTGAAGAAAGTGAGCTGTTCTGTGCTCATGCATGGTATCAGCAGGCGAGATGCACTGATAATCTCACTGGGCACATCACGTTAACATGACACATGGCACATTGTATCTGCATGCAAAGCTGCATGCCAAGGTTGCTGATGTTATTTATTGAGTATTGCAAGCCTAAGAGGGCTGTAAGCAGGAGTGGGGGGGTACAAAAATGGACATTATTATACGTACATACTACGCGAAAAAAAAAAAAGCGATAACTACATGCTACATACTATAAGTACTTCTCAGCTGCAATAATAGCAACACTTACAACAAAATTACAATAGTACATAACTACACTATATTATCTACTACACACTAGTCATACATGCTGCCTATGGCATAAAAGAATATATGCATTATATCACATAGAAGAGAACTAGCTTTCAGCACGCTCACTGGGACGAAAAGAGAAATCGCTTACAGCGTGCAACAAATTCCAGTAACTCTGCTCATGCTTGACAAATTCTAAAAAATTACACCATCTCCCACTAAAGAGAACCATGAGGGCAGGGTTGCCATTGGGTGGACATGAAAAGACGCCAGAACTTACGCCAAACGTAGCCATGTCATTTGATATTATCGCCGAATTTCTAGCCAAATAGAACAGAAGCGGTATTATCAACAGAGTCTTTACTATCAATGAAAAAATAAAACCATTTTGAGTAAGTAAAACCACAAGTTTAAAAAAGAGCCATGGCGCCAACTGGAAATTTTCGTCACCAAGGTGTTCAAAAGCAGCCAATTTGGCGCAAAGCAGCCACCAACAGCAACCGTGCATGAGGGGATGCGAAGCAGCATTGGGGGGTGCACACCAAGTTTCCGTTTACGTTCACTCGGCCGTCGAAGCCAAGCGTCGGCGTCGAGCTACCGCTTCCGCTACAGAGAGACAACGCGAGTCTGCGGCGAGGGTAGCGAGGCTTTCGAGACAACTGCACCGACCGGGAACCGACGGAGCGACTGCACGATTCAAGCGAGACTTCCTCGACCGAGCGCACGCGCTTATATGAAATGGGGGAGGGAGAGGAGGGAGTGGGTTTACAGGCTGCAACGCGGGGGACGAGAGGAGAGAAGGCGACCGAACGCCTGCATAAACGCCCGCGTAAAGGAGGAGAGCGCGCGGCTGCAGCGCGGGGAAACACCTGCGTAAAGGAGGAGAGTGGGAGAGAGAGTCGGCGCATGCGCAGTAAGGGTGGTCAGGACGCACACCACCACCACCCCTGGATTGAACTCCGCTCTAAGCTACTTCGCATCTAAAATTGTTGCAACCGTCAATTTGTGAGCCAATAAACTTCGATAGGGATGCCAGTTCATGATTATGTGGAAAAGTGTTGCAGGGCTCCTTTAGAGGGATGGACAACTGATTTTTCTCGACTTATTTTTTTACGGCGCGACAGAAAGCTCACCCTTCATAGTGTTTGTAGCTGCAGTGGTTAATCCCAAAAGCACTTAGTTATTTTACAAGCAGTATTTTTCGATCTGAAAGGCTCTAAACACAGATGTACCTTTCCTACAGCAATGCTGAGAATTGATAGCGATGCCGCTATGCCTTCTTGCGATTTGTGAAAGCTGCCGTCGTTCTCCTTTTCCAGGAGTTCCTGTAACTATGCTTAACCACCTTTATTTTGAGCTTTTCAACTATTTTTGAAAAAAAAAAACAAGCTGTTACAATGAGATAAAGTGGCATTATACACCTTCCCTGTATTTGTACTGTGTGGAATGAGCCTGCGCCCAAGGCTGCCTGTGCCTTTGTCATGGGTGGCTTGTCCCGGCGTCATTACTCACTCAATACAAGAGCCAAGCCAAGTCATCGAAAACGTCACTACGCATATGCACGGCCGTGCCGAGTAGCAGCGCACGTCATTTCTGTGACGAAGTGTAGGTGGCAAAACTATGTCGCTCCAAAATCTTAGTGACCTGGAAACTGTGTGCATGGTTGCATGAGCACGCTGAAAAGTTGCTCAAGACGCACTGATGGGGTCATTACGTCACACAAAGGCAGCGCCACTTTAATGCATACTACTAACGCAGGCCTATATGTACATATTTATGGAGTAATATCTTTCAATATAAAGAAACGAACAATATTTCAATACTAACAAAAGAATCGTCGACAGCGTACAGCAATCAATGGTCATGTGGCCGGATACATCAGTTCGTTCATGTTTTTGCCGCCAGAGGTCATTTTTCGCGACTTTCAATGAAGAAATAAAAATGTAAATGCACCTTTCACAAAAAAACAGGGTTGGCTTGAGTGAATGCGATGCACAATCTTTCCATCAGTGGAGTCATCTTATTTCATGTTCTGGGCAGTTGTCGGTGCCTTTAACAAACACTTCTTTGCATGGTGGTAAGACTCACGTGTTAGCTGTGTTCATGAAACAAGTTATGACACCAAAACAGCAAGATGGGAAAAAGACAAGTACAAGGTTGACTCGCGAATACAGGCATAGGTGTGCAAAAGGCAGAGTATGGCTGTTGCTCCCTTTGTGAGTTAAGTTTTAAGTAGCTGCTAAAACATGGTGGGATCAGCTAAAAAAAACAGTCTGCCTACTAGCAATGAAGAAGTAAACAATCACTGTGGTTGGAAGAACCTGCATGGCTACAAGCATGATGAGCTTGATGCAGCTGTGCCAAGCACTTTACTCCCCATATTTCTTAAAAATTTGGAAGCAATACATGTTCATTTCGGAGTGTCACCAACGAAAGAAAAAGTTTCCCTGACTATGAAAAAAGCCACCCGCTTTTGTTGAAATCCAGTTAGTACCACTGCATTTTTTTCAGAATGTGCAATTTTTTTGCGATTTGTCTCGGAATCAAAATAGGAACATGCGTAGGAACGTATGGACCAGCACTGCATACAATAAGGGGAAACTAAGCAAATTTTATGAGGCATCATATGCTCAGGAGTTCACATTTCCGACTGTACTTTTGCTTTTAAAAAAGGATCAATGAAGTGATTGTTTCTATTGCACTTAGAACTATGAGGAAAAACCAGTTGTTTACAGTTGCGTAACGATGTCAACAGAAACATGGGTATTACAACACCAGAAGCGGTAACCTGATATGTAGAGCTTGTGCTTGCGAGGATAGTAGCCCTGTATAGTGCTACGTAAACCAACTACAGTGGATAGCACGTTAAGTATACAATTGACGTTAACCCGACAGGACTCCATCACAGGAGCACATAATGTTTTTAAAATCAGATAGCCAGCACTGCAATTACGATTGACGTTTCACCAACATTACGCCTGCATACGGTATTTTTCCAAAGCAGTTTCGAGACCTGACGTGGCTCTGTGGTAAAATACTTGATTGCCACGCAGAATGCTTGGGTTCGATTCCTGCTGGGCTCCGATTTCTATTCTTTTGCATTCGTCGAGTCAATGCCGCCGATGTCAGTTTTTAACGCTCTCGCATTTAAACAAGCAATGTTTGGCCTCGCCGTTCCTTGGTAGATATAAATTGCCAAACACCTGTGGCTCATACCCGCATACCGCGGCCCGTCATTTACGGGTATGAGCAACACGTGTCTGGAGAAATGAGTTTGAGGACGTACGCAACGGGATTTTCACGTTATTCAAGTCATGACCAGCCAAACATATTCGTCAAATCCTCTTACTCGCCCACACCAACTCTGGTTGACCTCAAGTTAAAGAGGTGATCACGAGAGCACCCAGATGTAGGCGGCTAGACAGACAGATGGATAGATAGATACATAGATAGAAACGCTCAAAGTGCTTGCAATGCACAAAGAAATGCTTCGCATTAAAAATAAAAAACACTGCTGATTTCACTCATGTTTACAGCCTATTATTAAAGACCGCACAAATATCACCGAAGGAAATCCTGTTTAAGTGTTAAATGCATGCAGTTAACTAAAGAGCTGAATGTACCATGTGATTATACAGTAAAAGCTAGTTAATTTAACTCGTTAATTCAGAAAATCTGATGATTTGCACGTGCTCTCTGGCCCCGGCCAGCATATGCATAGTTTAACAGCACCACAGTCTCAATTCAGCCGCAACATGGTTAATTCAGATGATCCTCGGAGCACGACAAATGTGAAGTGTCACAAATGTGCGACGCAAAGGAACGAAAACTTCACAGAAAGTCAAAATGGACGCGAGCTTTAAGAAAGGCATGGTCAGAATGCGCAATCTCATTTTGATACGTAATAAGGTTTGGGTTCAGCACGCATTTCGGATTAGGACATGAGGGTTCCTGTTGTGAACGAAGGCGCAAATGATGAAAATTGCGGCTTTTGTACTGCTCTTATGCAAAATAATTACCGGATTTACGCATTTCTCATGAAAACGAAAATGTGTTGATGTAACGGACATTTCTTTATTATCTTCTTGATAATTTTAATAATTCAGCGCTCAGTTAATCCTGACCGTTTTCCCGGTCTCGTGATAGCTAAATTAACGAGCTTTTACTGTATTAGTATTCAAAGCAATAGAGAAGGAAGCTAGGCAACGTTACATGGCAGAAAAACCTTAACTTGGCACACTTTTACAAAGCACCCAATGTTTAGTTGAAAACTGGTGCTTGGTCTGGATGATGCAGAGTAACGATAGAGTAACGATTCCAAGGGCGAAAGTAATGCATGTATCTCGCAAGCAATCTAACTCTGAATACACCTACTGTTCAAACTTAACACCCATGTTTTGATGTCCTGACAAATACCTTGGCGTACTAATTTCTAACACACTCACGTGGTTGTAACATATCCCATGCTTAGTGGCTAATGCATCAAAGCAGCTTCGTTTCTTAGAAGAACGTTTTCTATGCACCCCCTGAAGTCCGTAAAATAGCATAAATGACCTTTGTTCATACAAACCTTGAATATGGACTCACTATTTGAAACCCTCATCCCACCTACCTAATTAACCTGCCTGGAATCCACTCAAAATCAAGCTGCCCAGTTTATTACATTTAACTACAATAGCTTATTGAGCATCACTTGTATCAGGCACCCTATGAATCCAGTTGACGGACATGACTTCCTCAAGCGCTTCATTAGCTATATTATTGTTTAGTAACTGGCATGGCTCGATTGCTTGCTCCCACCTACTAATCATTCCGCCTATTTAACTCCTGAAGTGTCCTACGACTCTTGACGTAAAACTACCTTATTTAACAAATAATTTCTTCCTGTCATCATAGAGGAGCGGAATAATTCACCCAAAGCCATCAACACAGAGCATGATTCGCATAAATTCAAGCTGCTACTAACAAGCTCACACTCAAACACATTAACCCTTGGGAGACGCTATGTACACAATTGTGTACTTGTTTTTTGCTATTTATATCAATGAGGGGCTAAGACAGAGCAAGATACAATGAGCTTTGGATGAACTGAACCTCCTGCATAATTTCTTAATTTAAGTACATTTTGCAGTGTGCTGTTGCATACAATCAGTTTGCTGGAGGTACTATCATGTTTGACGAGTCGTTCAACGTGCTGCTTTTCCCAAGCCACAACAAAAGTATAATGTTTCTTTGCTCAATATGGAAATAACCAAGAACGAATTAGCACTCAGTATGTATTCTATTTATGCAAAAACAGGGCATGACATATATTTAATGACAATTTAGTTAGTATTAATTACTACAACACAAATTAAAAGCCTTATGACATTTTTGTTGCAATAGAATATAGAGTGTCTTGAAATAATATGTCAACAATGCATTTACTGACAGTTCTTCATAGATGGCGTTAGAAAGGGAAACACTCCACCTACGTTGCACATTGAATATATCCTTTGCAAGAGTACATTTTGTATAAACATGTTTTCAGATGCCATGTTTTACTCTTTGTATGTTTGTACTGCTACTTTTATTTTCTTCCTCATGACATGCACTCATTGCTAAAGGGTCAAGTAAATGATGATGATGTTTCTTTTAATTCTCCTTTGGCTTCCACTGTAAGTCTCCAACTTTTGCTACCTGCATAAATCCATTTTAATGAGCATAATTTGCCAGCGTACGAAATTGCAGGCCTATTTTAAAGAGAAACGCCGCGACAGTCAAAAAGGAGAGAGAAGAGACGACCTCTGACCTTTCCATGTAGCTGTTTTTTCTTTGGTACGAAATACCAACTTGCCCCGGTATTTCTTTTTGGTAGATGCTTTCTTTTCAAATATTGATGTTGCATTGCTTACCATTGTTTTAGATTTCCTCGTCAAGCTAGCGAACCTACTACTTTTTGTTGTTTGATCAGCGTTACAAATGCTACCTTTTTTTTCCCACTACACTGCGTTCTCTAAGGAGAAAAAATATGCTAAATCCTTTATTTAAAAATCTGCATACGCATTTTCTGTACTTTCTAACACTTCCCCTGCTTGCACTTACTGCTATTTTTGTACCATTATTGTGCACATGAATTGCCTGGTTTTGGCTTTCTAAGGTCACTGAAGATGCATCAAGTGACTTATGGCATGTATACTTGAAAATAAAGATTTGGATTGATCAAAAAAAAAAACTTTTTAAAGTTGAGTATGCCTCCAAATCAAACGAGTTGACTATGTTCAATGGTTTACAAGTGTCAAAAACCTTTGCTGAAACATTGAGGTAGAAGTAATCAACATGAAATAATTTCGTCGATGTGAAACCACAAATAAATGGTGCTTCTATATTTGTAAATGTGACCTCTTCCCAACAAGCACATACTCGTTTACGTCACGTGCTGAGTGTGCAAATGAGCCCCACATAGGGGTATTGAGCACAGATGCGACAATATTGTAACTGTCCAAACTCTTTACGTCCCCCCCTAATTAGAGCAAGTTTCACTCACCCTGTCACTTAGGCATGCAGATTACTTTATCCTACACATGACATTCGGACATCGAAGACTAATCTGCGTAATCTTTCTGGCCTGAATAGCTCTCGAACATCACTACCAGGTGCATCGTCTAAAGATGTGCGTTAGTATACTAGGAGCCATATTCAGAGAATATCCATTTCGGCGACAGTGTCATTTTGTGGGACCATAGGATCTCGCACATTTGACAACTAATGCAACTACATGCCCACTTTGCCTCAACCAGCTAATTGATGTGCACTCAAGGCAATGTCTCTGAAAGTGAGTTTCAGAATACGAACCCAGAATGAAGGCTTGTATACAGATTCGATTCCAGACAAGCACGACTCAAGCATGAGAGCAACTTAGGTAAATAGCCACCACTACTCATTTTTCTGAAAAGGCAATCCCGCAATGAAAAGGGCTCCCATGTAACATTCTGCAACTTAGTTCACTTATGTCTGTTTCATCTGCTGCATCAATGTCCATGGCCGGTGAACAAGTTGAGGGAGCCATTCCCCTTGTACTATTTTTCTTTCAAAGTTTTGCAGAAATCACATGTTGTAAAGACCTACACTCACAACTTGTGGCTTTTAATTTATCATCTGTTTGCCCATTTTTAATCAACTCTGCAGTGCTTACACGGACAAACAGGTTTCAACTAAGCGTCACTTGTCAAGTTAGTCACTCCGGCTTTGGCTTGGCACCAAGGTCAACGAGGAGGCTGGCAGCATCTAAATAAGTTTGAAAGTGATGCACGAGACCGTGCTGCCACGTGTGTGTGTGTGTGTGTAACCTGCAATACATTCCTGAATGTTGACCCAGCATGACAATTCCAGCAGCAATAGCACTGCACTGAGCACGATAATCCCAGCGGCAATGGCCACATCTCAACGCCAGAAGAACACAATGAAATTGCTCATGTGCTGCGCATTCAGTGCACGCTTAAAGATCCCAAGGCATTCATAATTTATATGGAGTAGTCTTACAACTAAATGGTTCCACCAAAACCACAATCAAATTTAATACAAAGGGCCAAAGGAACCACCTGGCACACCCGAAGCCTGCTCCACTGTTATTCGCAGGTAACGCAAGAATGAGTATTTCCACAACTACTCAAATTTTCGTGCATCTGCAATCTCATCAGTTCGTAGCCACAGCACTTCCAGTTTCTGAAGGTCAACCGTAACTATGCAGGAATGCACGGGGAATGAAATGACTGTGTGGAAATTTGATGAGAGAACACCCCGCAGAAACACCTTACTAAAATAAACGACATTGTAGCGTGATGCTCCGCTACACAGTAATGTATGGTTGCCCTTTGTAAGCCCAATGTCTGACCCTGTGAACAGAAACATTTCATTTTGCTGCAGAGTAAGCTTGAAGTCTGATGACCCACTGATGCCATCGCAACGTAATAAGTGTGTGGGAATGAGTTTTACAAGTTTTGTTTTTTTTTTATATACGAAGGTTTTCTGGCAGTGTAAAGGAAATTAAAGATTTTCCTTCACACTGCCAGAAAACCTTCGTATATAAAATGCACCACTCACTACGTAGTAGACCCTTTTCATAATCCACCAGTGCGCGCACTTCCCTGCGCTGCATATTCACCAAACTAATGGTGGCATCTGTCGTGCCTGGAGTGGAGAAGATGTCTTAGTTGCACGTCCATAATGCATGTTTATATAAGGAGAGCCGAGACTACATTTCCCACATCATAGCGTTAGAAAAACTGCGCTTGAACATGCCATTTGCAGAAGTGACTAGCAGCCATTAGTTGGGCTATCTGCATCACAGGAAAGCTAGCTTTACAATTACGAAAAGGGTCTACCATGTAATCAAGTGAGAGCGTGGTCATGCTACAAGTGTTTCTTTGCTACAGGTGGAGGATTTCGACACAGTGCACGCAACACACTATCCACATTTAACTCTTTGAGGCGTCTTGTACACAACTTGTGTTCACTAATGGCTAAAAAAGTGCATAAGCCGAGGTTTGGATGAATTGAACCTCCTGCATAATAAATGCGTCTTCACTTTACTTAATTTTGCAAATCACTTTGCTGAAGGCACTACCATGTTCGATGAGTCGTCAGACCTGCCGCTTTCGTGAAGCGTACAATTTCTCTTGGTTCGAAATGAACATAATTAAAAAAGAAAATGTACTATATTTCTAGCTCGAGATTTGTTTCCAATTATGCAAGAACAACATGAACGGCTTTAGGGTAAATAGATAACCACTATTGAACACACACATCATAGTATGTAGCAGTAGAATATAGAGTGCTTTGAATTGACATGTATATTTGGCGCATTCGCGGGCAATTCTTTCCAGATCGCGCCTGAAAGGGTTTACGGTGGATACGACGGAAAGATCCACATCGGTTTTCAAGCGTGTTGCATCTCAAGTAAGCGAAGCGGTAATTCGACTCGGAAGGCGTACTGAAGGGTATTTACCGAAGTACAATTCATTTATGTACCCCCCTTCCCCTCCGTTCTCATTTTCCTTAGTGCACTTGGCCCTTTTTGGCGTGACTACTGGCCCAAACTAAAGCATTATGCGGGCGCGATTCTTTAGCCGGGGTCAGAAGATTGCTTCGAGCGCTCGCAGAATAACGTGACCAAGGGGACGGTTAAGTGGCTTACGCCGACCGCTAAGAAAGGAGGAGGGCAGAAAAAAAAATAAATGAAGGTCCCCAACATAATTGCCAAAAAGAAACAAACAACACACGAGGGCCGCAAGTTCTTTCTTCAATCGACGCGCGAAGCCACACGACTGGACTGTGCGTAGCAAGCAGGGCAAGCCGGCCCACTCTGCTGCTCCGAGAGGCATAATGCGCGTTCGGTGGCTGCTGCGATCTCGTAAAAAAAAAAAAAAAAGAATAAATAAATAAAAAGAGAGACTGCGGCCTTCCGAGCACAGCACAAACGCGCAGTGCGGCCGGCGGTTACAAGGAAGTGAGCATTTCGGCGGTCGGAACAAGAAAAAGAAAAGGACAAAACGAAAGACGGAGCGGCAGAAAACGAGAGAAAAAAAAAAAAAAGAAAAGACGGGAGGCGACCAAAAAAATGCGACTGGCTTGGCCGTGAAACCAAAAAAAGAAAAGAAAACCCGAGTCGCCGGCACAGCGAAGACGACGTGGCCGTATATTGCCGAACAACCCAACAAACGGTTTGGCACGAAAACGCGAGGCGATGACTTCTTCACCGAGGCAGCCTTCACGGCGCAAGTGTCGCCGTATCGGTTACGAGGACTCCGCCCTTGCACACACGGTTTTTGTGTAAAGATACTACAAAAGGCCCTCTTTTATCGAGATAACCGAAACACGCCCCACTGAGATCCCGTCTTATCACTAAACTCGGCTGCCCTAGTGATTATTTCTAAGAGGTTTCGACGGCAGGAGCATCACATACTGCACTGTTACAATATAATGTAGGTTTAGGGGGGGGGGGGGGGGGGGGTCAATTTTTCAGAAACGCTGCGTCCATACGAGGAAAGGCGTTGATACGAGACGCGTCCGATCGTTGCAGTTCTGCGTCGGTGAAATTCGCTAGCGCACGCGAAACTGACGTGGAAGGGGCACATCACGAAGTGAGCCCGAAAACAAAAAATCAATAATCGTCATCAATTTATAAAATTAAGCAACTAATCGCAACAACAAGGAAGGGTGGGTGGGTGGGTGTGGAAGAAATCGCGGCCCTGCATTCAGACTATCAGCCACGAAGTATTTTCGTTCATAAGTGAGCAGAAAACAATCGCAATGTCGACTCGACCAAATTCCTTCTAGCCGCGGCATTTTATACGCGAGCGCCGGGTTATTGCAGAACACGTGGGAGTGTCCGACCCGCAAAGGGAACGCATACTGCTGCAGCGGAAGGCGTAAAAAGAAAAAAAAATGAAGAGGGGGGCCACCGCGTATTTTGGGGCGTTGCACAAGTTGCCGGTAGCGTACGAAAAAGAATACTGCTAAGAAGTTCACGCCAACACTGCAACATTAACTACCATCGTTAACCACACCACGTAAACGCCGGCGTTCGCTTCAAACATACGACGACAATCGCACACACCCACGACGGAAAACGTGAACGCTCGCTATGCCACTGCAAGAACGCGCGGATCGCGAAGCGCAAGACGCTTGCCTTTGGACACCACCCTGCGTGACAGAGGCGTGAACGCGACTACGAAATGGCAGCAGTGTTTCACGACGTTCGCGAACGCGGAAAGAAAAGGCTACGCACAGCACGACGTTCACTCCGGGCCCTGTGCACCACCGTCCAATGTCACCTCGCTAGTGGGGCGGCGATAAGGAAAGAAGAAAAAAGAAAGCACCGAGTCTTTTTTGGTTTTTTGTTTTTTATCTCGCGCAGCCAAAGACGGCTGAGCCCCCTCTTTCGGGAAGGCGAATTCACTCACCAAATGTGGGGCACAAAACCTCGTACGCCGTAGCCACACGCGTTTGCCACCAGCCTGACCAAAACTAAGCATGACGGAATACGATGCAACCATACGATGACTCGGAGAGATCGGAGCCGTGTGGTGGTGCCCCCCTCCGCACTACTTAACGTCGGCCTCGAAAAACGCTCGGAAGGTGTCGAAATCCGCTAACGCTCTGGCGGCGCCCAGTCGAGGAACGGAAGACGGGCCCAAGCACGTGAAGCTGGCCGAAACAACACTGATCCCGGGCGCACATTTTGGGGCGAAAATTCCAGATTTAAGCCTAAAACCCATAAGCCTACCCCCCCCTTAGCCGAGGTCTACAATTTCTCAAAACACACCCACCAAATAAAGAATAACTGCGGGACTGTACCTCGTTGTTGGAGACCTTCTTTGAGAGGCTACGTTCCCTGGTCCGTGAGTGCTTGGAGATCACTTCACTGTTCGGAATCGGCGCAGGAGAAACGGGAAAATTTGAGCGTAAATCCGTCGATAGGATCCCGTCTATCTCCTGCTCGGAACATGCTGCCATCTTGAATACGCCGAATTAAAAGCGGCCCTATGATTGGCTGAAAGTGCCGGCATTTGTAAACCGCTTCGCGATTGGCTGGATAAGACAACTCTTGTTTTTGTTCGTTTTTGCGTAATTTGTGAAATTTAGAAGAAAATCGGCTGACCCGAGCCGTTTTCTTGAATTTCCTGCGAAATAAATTCTTGATTATTGTAAGTTAAAGCTTTTAATTTGTTTCATTGAGAAAGAGAGCACAGCCGCGTTCGGCGCACAACTAGGCGAGCCAATGCGACCAAGCGAGTCTTATCTTATAAAACTTAGGTTTTATCTTGTCAACTACGACTTGTATAACCAATGCTGTGCATATGCTTTGCTACGATGATTAACTACCCAGCAGATATCCAGCTACTCATGAACTAACCACAGTAGGCGCCATCCCATCGCGAGCACCATCAAGAGGCACGTGACTTTGGGCTACTCTGGCCAATCAAATCGCGCGACGTTTCCACCTTCGAACCAATAGCCGGAGTACAACAAAGACGGGGCCGGGTTCATTCCCCGGGTTCGTGATATACGGCGAGGGCCACGGTTCACCTGGCGTGATTCATTTCGCGAACTCGGTCTTGGTGCGGGCTGACCGTTAGCTGCTTCCTTCTCAATCATGTGGCTTCGATCCATCTTCCTGTGCGTGGCTCTTGTGAGCAGCACCGCTTTCGCTACGAGTACAAAGGGCAGCGTCTCGTTGCTCACTTCCACATTCGACAAGGTATGTGATATTCGACGCTTCTTCCACCCCTGCAGAAACCTCGCCGATCTAGCATCGAAAATTTACGCTTTGGCTATTGGCGAGACCGAGTGGCCTCTTTGAAACGGCTGTATTTAGTCACTTTCGTTTGTTGTTCCGAAACGGAAACGTAGCTGCTAAACCTGGTACTTTTCTTTTTTTTTCTTTAAAATTGAAAGGCGCTGATTTCGTTCATCTACTCTTCCAGATCGTTCCAAAGTTCAAGGTAACGCTGGTTAAGTTCGATGTCACCTACCCTTACGGAGAGAAGCACGACGAATTCGTCAAAGTCGCCGAGGAGTCTCAAAACACCCCAGATTTCTTGGTCGCCGAAGTTGGCGTTCAAGGTATGTCGCGTTCCCAGCACCTGCCGTTGAAACCAGAGTCCAGTAGAGCGTTCACGGCGGAACAATTGCCGATGCGTGTCTCATTATCGTTGCCCTTTCTGTATTTTTCTGCCCTCGCTGCATACAGATTACGGTAACAAGGAAAACGCCGATCTGGCCGAGCGATTTGGAGTTAAGAAGGACGACTACCCCGTGCTGAAGCTGTTCGTCGCCGGTCAGGAGGAGCCGGTGACTTTCTCGGGCGACTTTAAGGCTGACGAGATCAAGGCTTTCGTCAAAAAGAACTCCGGTAAGGCGGCTGTTATGAGTTTTTACTTCATGGAAGCGCATTCCTTATCGTTGATGTCAATCACTGCGACACGAAAATAAGTAACGAGTGTTTTCTGTAGCGTACGTCGAGCCGCGACCGAAAGTTTCCCGCGAATCAATCCACGTCATCACTAGGCGCTGCATAAGCGTTAGTGTGCCAACAAGGCAGCTGCAGTGAAACTACCCTGCGTCTGGCTCACCCGGGAATCGACGACACTGCGACGCTTTTTCAGATCAGTGTGGCGCTGCCCACTGCTGTATGCGTGTAGAGCTTTTACGCGCGCTTCACTGTTTAAATTAAACGAATAGGCACCCGTATTTCCTTCTATCTAATCGGCATAAATTGCACACCAGCTTGGTGGATAATCTTGTGGATGCTACCAGTCCTGCCGCCTGATCTCTGTTGCATCCACGTTTACGCCTGAAAACAATCTCGATGAGCTGTACTATATGTGCATTTTGTTTTTGAGCTTGTCTATTCATAAGTGTACCTTGCGTAGGGAAGAATCTGCTGTCGTCAAAACTGATCTGGTACCCTTCGCA
Organism: Rhipicephalus appendiculatus; assembly: GCA_030522465.1. Taxonomy (NCBI): domain Eukaryota; kingdom Metazoa; phylum Arthropoda; class Arachnida; order Ixodida; family Ixodidae; genus Rhipicephalus; species Rhipicephalus appendiculatus. The sequence goes on along the minus strand of JALIZH010032962.1, from coordinate 1,316,834 downwards.
ACGGCATCTCCATTAGATCCTCTGTTGTATTGAGGACGTTAAACCCTAACAATGGCTAATTTGACATAACACATTTACACATGTTGCTAGTTTTTGTGCAATGCAGGAAACAGCTGTGGGCCAATTCCAAGCCTATTCATACACAAGCCGGGAGGGCTCCCCTATTGTGTTTCTTTGACACTGATTGAATGAAGGCTTCAAGGAAAGAGTGGTTCACAATGGCCTAACCCTAATCTAAAACACAATCGGTTCTTGTTCGGTCGGCTGGCTTGAGCCCTAGACATTGCCATATGCACAGCATTGTTTTGCAGAATGGAATGTAGCACCTGACGTTGCCAGTGCACAGATCAAAAGTAATTTTAACAGGGATGGTGTCATCAATTTGTGGCGTGCGCATTCTTTGTTATAGACACTTCTTATTGGCAGGATACACGCTCCAAGATCGTGTATTCTCCCTAAATAACCGAACATCGCCTTATTTATATGAACAACTTTCGATTCGACACAGACGTCGCTGTGTAGGAAGCTTAAACACGTAGGCCCACAAAGCTGTGACGCATGCGGTGCTGTATCGTCTGCTCTTGCTCACACATACGAGCAACCGTACAGTCGGTTTACCCTCAACACTCGCTGAAATTCTCTAATAGAGAGTATACAGTATTTCGGTATACACAGAGATGCTTCTGGAGCACCAGGTTTACCAGACGATAGTATTAACATCTTGTGATGCTTCGTGCAACCACAATTGTTGGTGCATGTCTTTGTTTCGCCATGGTCACTCGGCAAAAACAATGTTATAAGAGGGAATGCATTAGGAACTACGCCGCTGCCGAGAATTTACGCCAGCAGAGAAGTAAAGCTGGTTAGGTTTCTGAAACGGCAATTCTGTGCTTGCCTAGTTCATCTTGGTACCACCAGGTGTCCCCACCTATCCGGCCTTTCACAGCTACGGCAACCTGGAATGCTAAAGCATAGAAGTGTGAGGAGCTAAACTTTACTAATGTTGCCTTCACAGGTTTGCGTGACGTTGTGTAGTGCTTTGCAAAATACTGCAACAAGCTCGGAAAGAGTGCAATTTACAGCCGATGCTCTCTTGGCTTGATCGGGACAGTGGAGCTGTGGGTCGCCGGTCCTTGCATGTCTCTCTAATGTGGTCCGACGTCGCGGAAAATTTCATTACGCTTCCTACACAGGGACGTCGGTGTTGGTCGCACTAGAGATGGGTCTCTCTTGCAAGAATGAGCATTTAGGTACACTTGGGAAGCGAATAAAAAAATATATCGTAAATGTTTGCTGTGTCCGACACTTTCTGCCCAGTGACCTTGCATACAGAGGAAGCCTACAGCAGGCTTTTTATAGCCTCGGAATTTGGTGTGGCTACTCCTTTAGACATTTCTAAACTCTACCCCCCGAAAAATTTCAGACTGCACGTCTCGTGTTACCTGTGTCTATAACTTCGTGTCTCCGTTGCTTCTTGCACAGGTATCAAGTTGCAGCTGAAACACTGTCTTCCCAAGTTCGACGAGCTGGCTACCAAATTTATGAAGGAGGAAGACAAGACCAAGCAGGAGGGTGTCCTGGCCGAGGCGAAGAAACTCCAGGAGTCGCTTGAGAAGGAGGCTGACAAGAAATCTGCGGACGTCTACATCAAGATGATGCAGAAGGTGTTGGAGCGCGGCAAGGGCTTCATCGATAGCGAGACTGAGCGCGTGAAGAACATCCGTAACGGCAAGATCACCCCGGCCAAGAAGGAAGAGCTCCAGGGGCGTCTCAACATCATCGGTTCCTTCGTCAGGGACGAGTTATGAGAAAGTGGTTACGTGCTACACCAAGCGACCACGGGTTTATCTTCGCAAGCGTTCTCCATTTCATAGTCTCCCAGAGTGCTGGACTACTTCATGTCATAAACACTTCGAAGGGGCTTGTAAACGATCGTTCTTCACAGAAGAGGACCGTTTTCTCGCCATCCACCGGTTTATCTTCCATTTTTCTCAGTGGCTGCTAGTCTAGTTGTTTTTTGTACCTCCGCAGGATGAGAGTGTGCACGTTTTTTTTTACTCTGCCGCAAAGTTTTGTTGAATCAAGTCATTTTTCATTATCACCATAGACAAATTTGTTTTTCAGGGAAAGACAAATAAAGGTTTCTTGTTCATTAAAGGTTTGTTTCCTGTGTTTCAAGCATGGTATAGACACTTCTTGGCGTTGCTGGTTTGTGAGCCACATGTTTGGCCACTTGCTTGCAAGACCCCATATGCTGTATTCTGCTCGGTGGGCTTTCCTGTTGTGATGTCTCAACACATGCTCAGAGAACGAAACTAAAATTGGGTTTTTAGAATATTAAACATGAAACTATTTGGTCCATCCCAAGGCTTTAATTTCCCTGGGGAAGTATTCAATGCAATGATAAATAAGCCAAAAGGCCTGTACATTCTATTTATAAATGCAGTCCTAACCTTCTTTAAAGCTAACGTATGTGCAGCAGTATTTAGCAACCGCAAATTGCAGTCACTAATATGTGGTTGTGACATGCCTGCACATCTCGATGTGTGCAGCACTCGGTTTTCTAAAGTCGTAGCACCTGGCGTGCTGGAAAAATTTAGGTCCATGTACCAAGCATCCAATCTCCACTATGAAGTCCTACTTCATATTGCAACCCCCCCCCCCCCCCCCACCCCACTAATGAATTACATTTGAGCAGCAAGTTAAAGTTTGGAGTTTGAAGAGTTCTGCGAAAATGTGCCTAGGGGCCACTCCACAGTGGTGGACCTTGGGGGGGGGGGGGGTATCTGACTTGTATTCGGCCATGTAAAAAAAATATGGCGAACCGGCACACGCCCTCTACATCTTCGCTCCCAGAACATGCGCCCTGATTTGTCAGGCGTGGGATTAAATAACTGACGTGCAAGAGAACTAGTCCAGAGAGAAAGAATAGACAGATAGAAATAGACCCCCCCCCCAAAAAAAAAGAGAGGAGAAAGGCAGAAAGAAAAATAGAGGGCAACAAAAAAAAGTGGTAGTGAGAAAGAAAGAAAACTAAGAGAAGAGAAATAAAGAGTTGCAAAGTAGGCTACCAAGCTCTGCTCTTCCTTCTGGCTTGGCACCATTAGTGCGAAGCTGCCTGAATTCCTTTTGTACTTCTGCCCCGATCAAAATGTGGCTGGCACTACCAGGAACCAAACCAGTGTCCTTGAGCTCCGTAGTGGAACATTTTAACCACCAAGATGCTATGGTGGGTAGACAAGTTTGTACAACTGTGAAAATACGTCAAGTATCTACAAGTGCTCAGGGATTGAAATGTGACGATTTAGGGCCTAGTAATCTGCATACTTGCATTTCCAACATTCTTGGTTAGTGTCATATCGACGCAACTTCGACACAAACACTTGCATCAGAGCCAACATTACCTGTAGCCATAGGCGTGCGCACGGGGGGGCGCAAAGTCAGCCCCATACATTGACATAATAGGGAGGGGGGGTGCTGCGAAGAACCTTTGCCCCCCCCCTGAAGGGGAACCCTGCGCACGCTTATGCCTGTAGCAGTCAAGTTCACAGCTACATGACGCAGTTACCTTGATCAATAAGCTGTCGTTATACAAGCTTTGATGTCGCATTTCGACCCATGAGCACACTACACAGACGCTTTGTCTACTGCAGCTTTCAACAAATTATATCGCATCACTGCTTTGCACACAAGCTGCTTGGCGAAAGCGGCACGGCTGCTGACCTGTGGAAAGGCTCAACAACAGGAAACCGCAGCATGTGCAACAGCTGCACAGGAAACAATCACGCACTCTAACAGGTCTGAAGTTGTTACATGCCAAGAGGAAGTGTACATCTATTTTCTATGCAGCATGCCAGCATTTCAGTCTGCTCTTCTGGCACTATTAACCCAACACAGAGCAAAAAAAAAAAATGTGCTGCAGGTTTCAGAGACTACATGAATGTGTCGGTATTGAACACTACACATTAGCCCTCTTTTGCATGAATCATGAAAAGGTCATTTGAAAAATTATTTTCGAGACTTTTACCATAAGACAGATGAAGAACATATGAAAAATTCTCAGGTTTATTGCAACTATTAATGATGATATGTTTCTGCCAAATGTGGCACATCATGCAGATGGGCGAGCGATATTGTTGCTATGGCTGAAAAACAAAATCTCACCGATTTTGGTCTTGTTAGCGCAATGTGTGGAATGAAGCAGAGCAATTGTTTTCTTTGTTCAGGCACAACTGAACATTGCACTTGGTGCATCTGACCGCCAATATCTATGCATGTACAGGATGGCTGATTTCAATGAAGTGGGTGTGTAGTGGGTGGAGTGGCACATATCGGTAGTGGGATTCACCCCTTTCTGTGGCACACCCATTTATGATCTACGATGGCCCCCAGGACATGAAAGCTGTTAAAAATTGCGAGGTACTGTTGCTGCCACCTCAGACTTTCGTGGAAGATCTATAACCCACCACAACCTATATCCTTTACGACAGAGCTGTGCTGCAAGATCACGGATATTCATGTCTGTATTGTGTAGCACAGCATAGATGGCAGCATATTGTGCATTCAGTCACTGAAATTCACACTGTGCCAAGTATGGCACATACCGATTTCCGGCTGTATACCGTAGTGGCAAAAGGAATTGAGAAAAGTAATAACAAGTATTAACTTTTAAGGTGACAAGATATGCCAAAAAAATCTTTTTCATGTGTCTGCAATGAAAAAAATTGCAATCACTGTTGTTCACATGCCGAACCTGCAAGTGCACAGTAAAATCTATTTGAAGTCTCTTTTTCATACTGCTCCAGGGATGGCAGCACTTTATGTTAAGTGGGCATAGCTATGCGGATTACACTGGCAATGTCACATTCTCAACTGGGTCTCTTGCGCCCGCATTAAAAAATGTTAATCCATATTTGCCAATTATGTGACGCTATGCAATAGAGGTTAAAGAAGTGCCACAACTTTTTTTTGTGAGGTGGGAGACACAGGTATGTGCCCGTGTGCCCTGGCCAACACAATGCACTCGACTTGCTCTGCAAGAGAACATCGCCTAAAGATAGACCCAAAACTGTCCCTGCATAACAAGTTTGCAACAAAGTTGTGCTGAAAGTTTTAAAAAAATAAAGATGTGAAAGGGGTTGCTTGATGAAACTTCCAATATTTGTGCATGGATTCTTCTCACCTGAAGTCACTCACAATACTAAGGGTTTTTGTTGGCAGGTTTTTTATCTTGCTATACCAGGTACCCCAGCATTACATGCAGGTTTCTTGCAATAGGCCCCATCAAATAATTGGCATGCAATGTGCAACATGTGACAATAAATTTAAAAACAAAAGTTGAAATGTATTGACTGTAGAAAGCAGATACTTAAAAAGATGTTTAAAAGTGATAATTAGTTACATATACTTCTGCACGAGATTTTCATAGCAACATTACAACTGTTTAATAGTATTTATTTATTTGACAAACCTTCAAACGCCAAAGCATTGCAGAAAGGTCTATACGCTATATTATTCGATACATCTAAGCTTTACTGCATTCCGGTGGAATGCTGGTGAACCACTCACGTTTCAAATGAAGCAAGGAGGCACATATCGAAAAGCCATTTAATAGCTGCTCGCCAAATACATGTGGTGTTCTGCAAGAACTACATATGCTGCAGTATGTACAGTGAGGAAATGACTGAATAATACGTCGTCGGGGCATCAGAGCATGACCGACAGCTTCACAGAGTGTGTCACTAAATGCCGGCACGTTTTCGATGCCTATTCTGTCATCTGCTAGAGTCCTCGTGTCACGACGTGATGGATGTGTTAAACCACAGTCACAGACAACATGCGAGCAGCCAACACTCGCCAGTCACTCCAGTCAGCAATTACGCAACACAACCAGCACACACACACACAAGATGACACAATCGTCGTGAACATCTGCAGATAGCGATCAATCAAAAAAATGACGATGATAACGGAAGCGAGCTTGTTGGCCATATCGCGGTATGTAATAATGTAAGCCTCAGTATCATAGACACAACATGCATTTAGTGTATACATAGCATACTTTAAAAAATAGCCTCGAGACCCTGATAATGGTGCCCACCATAAACCCAACACGATTGCAAATGGTAATAAACCCAGGAGCGCCACGTCAGAGTGTTACTTGTCACGAGAAATGCGTGGCAATGATAATTTCGTTGATGTAATGAGTGCACCAAAATCTGCCCACGCAATGTGCGAGTCTTCTGCTACAAGAAACCAAAATTTGCATTAGCACGGAGTTATGCTGCTAACGGGAATACAACTATAACCAGGAAGCGTGGCAATTAAGCAAAAGGTGCCGCGAGCACTTAAGCAAAAAAAAAAAAAAAAGTTCCACCGTTTATAGTGGAATTCCGTACAAAGCGAGTGACAGTGAAGCAAAGCACTGGTAAGCCGCATGCATTGCAAAGAAAACAAATTAACGACACTTCGATGCCTGGCTCAAACTGCGGAAAGTCGTGAGGTATCAACCAAACTTTCTCTGATACAAAAGCAGCGTCGGTTCGCTTTTTTCTTCAATTCACTTACAAGAGCTACACACATCACGTACACCTCACAGCCTCTGCACACTAACACCAGATGTACTAGCACAACCTCTGACTGTTAATCCCCCCCAGCGCATCCAAAAAGTATTCAAACCGGAACACTCTTCTTCAACAACAGTGCACCAGCTGATGGGCCACTGTATTAACCGTGAGAAAGGCAACAATGCTAAATCCACGAAGAAGGTACTTTCGTGTGCAGTCGCATGACACCATCAACCACAGTGCGAGGCAGGACGATTCAGTAAAAGTCCCAGGCGTGGCAATCGGACATCAGCTCCAGTCCTCTCCGTTTCAGCAGACTATTATGTGCTTTACAGACTTTCTTCGCAAGGTAGGAACTCTCTGGCAATGCACTAACGGAAAGAAATAAAGAAAGAGAACCCTCAACACCCCATGACAGTACGGGCGTTTTGGTGCCTCGAAAAATCGGACTACTCGAGGACGAGCCCAGGACCGACTCGCCTCGGCTGTGAGCGAGACGTGGTCCCTGCGATGCGGAAAAAGGCAACAGTCGATCGACCGGCGGTACACGGCAGGCTACGAGAGCACGGGGCAGCATTTTTGGTTCACTTCTTGGGGGAGTCTGTTGATTCCGAGGGACTTTTTTCGGATTCCGTCACGGCGCTGCCATCGCCCGCTTTGTCCTCCTTCACCTCTTCCTTAATGGCCAGGGACTCTAGCTCCTTTGTCGGCACTCCAGATTCGGGAGTGGCTTCTAAAAACAAGCATGAAAAAGGCAGATCAATGTAAACAACATGCTGAAACTACCACAGGTCGGAGAGTTGAGATAGTTATGCCATTTGCATAAAACCTTGACACAAGAAGCCACATGCTCACCAATCTAACAAGACTTCTTTACTGCAAAGAAATAGTTTCATTTAGTTTCAAAGCACTACCATTATTCAGATATTTTCGAATTTGTCTGGCTATCGTACAATTGTGCGGTTATCTCTTACGCCACAAATTTTGCGCCTCTGGGTTGTTTCGTTCGTAGCCCTTTAAAACAATGAGCCAGACAAATTCAGTCATCCGGAACCTTGGTTGCCATCAAACAATGTTTTCGAAAGTGGGTGGTGAAAATGTTGAGATCGACATTTCAATACAGTAGGATCCTCCAGTTACTTTCCTCAGTACCACGTTTTCCCAGCTGTAACTTCATTCTCAGCAGGTCATGGCATAGCTCCCATAAGCATAATATATTGGGAACACCGCTGTTAAGATGCAGTGTTTTCTGAGCCAGCCAAGCGGCCATGTTCGACTTTTCAAGCAGCTTGGCTCGGCTTGACCGTAACATTAGCAGCAAAAGTGGGGCAAGCAACACCCATACCGTACTTTCCGTTTCCACAGGCGAAAGCATGGCCTTCGAGATATGTATCTGCTATACAAAGATAACGTATACGAATGCAATTAGATCTGCACTTCTGTTTGGCGCTCACGAAAGCAAGGCCTTCGAGACTGGCATTTGTTTCCATCTATTGTCGCATTGGCATGGACTCAGCAGCATAACCATTTGTCAGAATCTTCTCGAATGTAAATGATTAGCTTTATTTATATTTGCCTATTAGCCACGTTGTACCAATGAAACCTGCTTACCGATCCTGAAACTCTAATAAAAGTTTTTTAAAAATTTTAGTCTGTCATGAACAGTTTGAACACATTGAGCACTGAAGCTAGATTCAGAGCAAACACTGAATAGCATAACAATCGAACTTTCACATTTATAAGATGATATAAAAGACAAGAGCCAGGCAAAAACTCCCCACCTTTGCCTTCCTTGAGAAGCTCAATTTGCATTTTCTTCGCTTCTTCAAACTTTTCCTTGAATTTCTGGGCATCTGAAAAAATTAAAAAAGAGGCAGGCAAGCCTTTAAAGGGGAGGGGCCCTGAAACACTTTTTGAGCATGTTCAGAAAACGCTGCCGATTGGTAGTCAAGGCTCCAAAGAACGCACGAGTCAAACATTACAGCGCAACACGCGGCCGGGACTTTACAATTAATTCTCAAAGTCACCTGGAAATCGCTCCCTCTTTACTCTACAAATGATGCCATATACCATAAAAGCTCGCTCATTCAACCCTCATTATTTCCAAAAATCAGATAATTTGAATGTATTCTTTGGTGCCGGCAAGCATATGCATTGTTTGGCATCAAACTCTCGTTCATTTGGTTATATTTGGCCGCAACCTGGTTTTCAGACGACCCTTGGAGTGCAAAGCAACGCAAATGTGCGACGCAAAGGAAAGTGCATTCACTAACAACAGAAACAGCTGAGGGCCTTAAGAGAGGCGTCGTCGCCATCCACGACCGCTTTGTAGGCGACCAAGGCATTCTGCGGCAAACTTGTTTAGTGTTTGTTTTTAAACGGCACATGTGCACAGTGTTGGCTTCATCTATCATAGCGTTGATAGCGACTGGCGTCAAAGGTGCGACAAGTAGTAGTTTCGTGCTTACCTTGTTCCTTCGAAATGTTGGTTGGCGTAGCTGCCAACCATGAGTGCGCATTAGCAAGCTAGATTTCTTCCTAGGCTTGTGTGAATAGTAAATTTTAGGTTACCGTATTTACACGACTGTAAGTCGACTCGAATGTAGGTCGACCCCCCTAATATCGCACGGTAAAATAAGAAAAAAAGAGCTCGAGCACATTTTATTAAAAAATTTATTTACGATGTCTCCGAAGGACACAAGGTCGAATTCTAGTCTGCCAAGGTGGCTTCACGGCAGTGCTTGAAAGCTGTGCAGGAAAGCTAGCTTCGCGGCAATACGCGGGGATGATTTTCAGAAAGACTTTACAACCGAAACTAGTTTTCGATTCTAGGTCGACACCCCAACTTCGGATTTCAGATTAAGACAAAATGGGTCGACCTACAATCGTGTAAATACGGTAGAAGCAAATTCGAAGCGAATAGTGATTTGGTCGAATAATTTCGAATCGAATTCGAATACTAGTATACATATCGCATATTATCAAGAAAAATGAGCATATTTGTCATGACCCAACTAACGTGCACAATACTTTTTAAAAAAATTAAAACGCAAGTGCAAATGCCATTCTTTTTGGTTCAAAGGAAGTGGAAGCAACTTTGAATGGTAGCAAGATTTGACTTTCGATAGAAAGCAAGTTATAACCCATAAAATAAGTTATGCTTATGTTTTAAAAAAATTTACTATACTTGGAGCATACAAGCTGGTTTAACAAGCTTTGAAACTTAAAAAAATCATGAATCGATGTGAGGAATATGTTCATTTAACCTTGAAGTGGGGCTTCGCGGCAGTGCGGACTTCCCCTGGATAGGTGTATGTATCCACGGTGCAGCACACCTCCGCTGCAGTGAAACCACCTTTACAAGGGCTCACATGCAGACTTTTATACTCGAAAACATATTCAGCGCCAGCAAACAAGGACGTAAGAGAGCCGACACCACAAAGCGTATTGTGGTGTCGTCTCTCTTACATTCTTGCTTGCTGGCGCTGAATATGTTTTCGAGTTCTGTTTACCAACACGCCCAAAAAATGGCAAGACTTATATACACTTATTCGTTCATTTCGAATACTTTGAAATTTCCAATAATTTAAGTTCGAATCGAAGCGAATTTTCAATACTTTAATATTCGTTCAAATATTCAAAGTGCTCAAATATTCGCACAAGCCTATTTCTCCCCCAGCAAATGCAGTGCTCAGCAGTTTCGTTTCAACTGTGTATATAAGTGCGCATGCCTTCAGAACTGTGTGGACACTACGATCACATTGTTATAAAAGAACAGTGTTTTGTCCACAGTGAATGCGTCACTTAGGAGCTTTGTTCCGACTTGGGGCAATGCACATGCAATGTCACAAAACTGAGAATTGTGGAAGCTGTTGAAGATGAAGAGCTTCAGCCACAGTCCGCATGCTAATATAAAACTCGCTTGCGACATCGTAATGGACGAACGATCATTTGACGGCCATTTTTCAGGTGAAAAAGTAATCGTCACATGCGCGCAGTGGCGTAGCCAGGGGGTGGCACACTGGGCACGTGCCCCTCCCTGTCATTCTGCCACAGGATACAGAGCACAAACAAGCTCGACAGCACTTGGCTGCCCTGGCCCCCGACTTCAGATCAAGGACGTGCCCCCACCAAAACAAATTTCTGCCTGCGCCACTGCGTGTGCGTGGCGGTGTTGATGGTGGCTGTACAGGCGCGCTCAATATGACTTGCAACACGGGAGCGCATGGCCTCACGGGCTCAAAGGTGGCGCATGGCTTCAACTTGTTTTTATTTGAACAACTAAATATTATTTTCTTACTTGGGATCATACCCAAGTGAGAGAAACGCTTTTAGTAATGGAACTACAAGCTAGTGGAAGTCATGCGCAATCTAAACTCGTGAGGCCATGCGCTCCCATGTTGCAAGTCATATCGAGTGCGACTGTACGTATTCCAAGGGCTCAGAGTACGTTTCGGCTTAACACATGGGTGTCTGGAGCCCATGAGTTCACAATGTGAACGAAGTCGCGGATGGCGAAAATTGCGGCTTTTACACTGATCTCATGTACTGGATTTATGTATTCATCAAGAAAATGAAAATGCACTGATGTGACAGACATTTGTTTATTGTTTTCTTGATACTTTCGGCATTTGGTCAACTCAGACATTCTTTCCCGTCCCGTGAAATCCGCATTAACGAGCTTTTACTGTACCCAAATATCTGAGCCACACCCAAGTCCACGACCGTTGGCTGATTTGAGCATCGTGATCTGCATAGTTACCATAGCCGCCACAAGATGTTGCCACTTGTTTGCGCGCGTGCTCGCAGTCACATTAAAAGTAAGCTATGCGTTCGAAGAAAAAGAAATTGCTCAAAGGCCATGACGTGCACTGATGAAGGGCTGCACGCTCCCTGCGTAGCTTTCAGCATGCTCGCTGGTACAAAAGAATGGAGAAAGCACTTGAGGCGTGCAATAAATCCCTGTAACTCCACTCGCACTTGACGGATTCCAAAACTTTTTGCGGCATGTGATTAGTGAAGGGTCATGTGCCAATAGTGAGACTATTCCATTATACAGTCGAACCCCTTTATGAGAGGGACTGATGCAAGAGACAAATGGATATAAGAGACACCAGTGTATACCTACATTCAAGTAGGTGTTGATAAGAAAATGCAAACGTGGTACCCTGCTTATAAGAGACACTTCATATACAGTTAAACCTGGATATAACGAAATTGACAAATTCCCAAAAAAATTCATTGCAAACAGGTTTTCGTTATATCCAGTTTCAGCACGAAAATTCGAAAAGGAAACGCACAAATTAAACAAAAGGGGAACTCAAGGCAGAGCTCACCCAAAACACTTATTTAGCAGTAAAAAACTGCGTTGTTATTGCAATAGCAATTATATAGACACTCTCGACAGGTTTTTGCCGTCGCCGCTATGTTCCGTATAAAGTCCAAATTGATATCAAGCCCCCGCACATCGTAACTTTTCCGCATGGGTAAAAGTGCGAGTGGGGGGCGACGAGCGCTGCTGAAGCTGAGATCAAACGAGCCGGCCTATCTCTATCGCCCTGAGGCCGCATGCGATAAGATCCCCCCCGTGTATTAGACCTGCCGTCGAATGCTCAAGCAAAGAGGAAACACCCCGCCCGTCTTGAACGAGCATCGGGGGATCACTCAAGCAGCAACAGTGAACTTTGATTTTAACGATCGCAGGCGCGCACGCTATCTCAGCAAGCATCAGCGCTCGGCCCGTATTCGCCTCGAGATCTTGGAGTGGCGCCCTCTCGCGTGTGACGTCAGGGAGGGGACTCGGATGCAGCTCTTCGCGCGCGCGTTCGCTACGTGAAGGCTGCTCGACGCTGCCAGCCTGTCTATCGCGCTCGAGTTATTGAAACATTGGTGGGCGAGTTGATAAAGCAATTTGTACTGAATGTTCAAGAAAAATGCACAGCGAAATCGAGTGGAGTTGCCGTCAGGAGCACGTTCTGTGTCGATTGCTCCTGTTGTCGTCTGCTAGCCATCCATGTGTACATCTGCTTCTATGGTGAATTTTTTCTTTTCGCGACTGTTCTATGGCCGTGGCGCACTCAAAATGACTTTGCTGCCCGTTTTCGATAACTGACTTCAGCGTTCGGGCTTCGGCTTCCATGTCTGCGTTAAAGCGCAATAAATGTATACCGCGTGCTGCGCGTGTTCGGTTGCCAAGCCTGCTTCTTCGATTCAATTCCTATGTTCGGAGCATGACAAACGACGTGTGATGTCATTCAAATAAATTAAGTGGCGTTACCGGCAACAACGTTTGATTAAATACAAATTTTTAACAGCTGCTGTGTAAGCGCGTCGTAAGTACTTTAAATTGAAACACGAAATAAACAGGGTGAGTCTAAAGGGGATGCACGACGGGTGTATGAAATATCGGTAGGTTGTCCGCAGTGATTTTCTTTAGTTTTAGTTTTATTTTTTGCAACATAATTTAATCCTTACGTTAATAAATCGACGTTTGTTCACTCGTTCACGGTGGTCTGAAAATATGCTGAACAGAATTAGTGTAATCATACTAACGTTGATAAATATAAAGCTTTCGCATCGAAAGATGTATTTGCAATAAAATACTGTAAATCAGTCTCAACGGTCGACTCCTGATGTGGCTTGGTGCGATCACTGTACTAAAGAGACTCGAGTTCCTTATGCATTTGCCTAAGTTGACTCGAAGGCGAAAGCCATCTTTTCTTGAGTCGATGTATTCTTCCTTCGCCGCCCCCCTCTGAATGCTTTCTGGACGTAACGTGGTTTTGCATTGAAGCTTTCTACACATCACCTGGTTTTGCATCGCCTCCGAGATCGGCCCACCAATCACGGAGGCAATGCAAAGCGACCATGTCATGTGATGACGTAATCATGTGACATGACGTTATGACGTCACAAATTTTGTCGGTCTGGGATGTCATGATGACGTGATCATGTGATGAATTTTCGCATCACTCGTGTTGACGCTGGCGACGCGGGACGCCGACGGTCAATTTTCGCAATTTATGTGGAATCTAAGGCTCCCACCTTAAAATTATATTCAATCTTGTTACAGCACGGTAAAGAATCACAATAATCAGCCACAAGGGCCAAAAGAATGGTGGGAAAGAGCTCTCTTCCTCCTCTTCCTGGACACATTCGCCGATTTTTCCTAATATTTACGAAGCTGTATTATCGGTGTCAAGTGAAACGCGAACACTGCAGCGGATGGCGTTGCCCAAGCATTAGAAATATAGTGCGCGCCATCCTGTCATTACCATTGGCAGGCTCGCACAGTCGAGTAGGCAGCACTGCGCGATCGAAAACATGAATGCGGCTCATGAACGTATCTATCTCTAATCATAAGAGTCGAACTGTACCACGCGCACCACTGCTGGCGTTTCATTCCGAGCGATCTTATTTGCATCCAGCTCGCCCAATCTATGATAGTGGTCCGCACTAACCCGGTGGTCGATGAACTTATAGATTTCATTTTGTCGGCTGTCGTGTCTGCACAAGTCCACGTGACTACAATTGGGAGTGGAGCGTGAATTTTAGTTCATCTCAAGTCTGTTTACACAACGCTGATTTTTGCTAATAAGCCGCAAAATTGATCGCGCTGCGATTTCAAAGCAGCGTAGACTCTCTTTAACTCACTTGGCGAGGGCGTTCGCGCTTTCACGTAAGCTATTTCAACGCCATCCAGCCCAGTGAGCGACGCTACGAACTCGGGGGCATGAAGCTGCCCGCGATGGCTGTAGGTATACAGAAGATATGTTAAATGTTAACGTTTCTTAAACTCCTGTAATGCTAGCAGTCATCTCAAAAAATATCATAAGAAGAAAAGGCAGCTAGTAGTCGAGGAACGCCGTGCGACGCGAGCGAACTATAACGAAAATGCTGCTGTTTTAGCCAGAGCGTAGCAGACGACAAAAGCCGAATCCCCGCCCTTGCGTCACCGGAGCGCCGTTCGCAGCGCTGCCATCGGTCGCACACGAGGCGAATACCTTTCCACGTGCTGCGCTCTCAACGCTAAGAGACTGTGAAAAGAGCACTTCTGCCTGGAGCGGCCGTATTTTCTTACACCAGCGTTTTGTAGGGTTACGCGATATCGGATCCAAAAGAGTAGGTTGCCAGCCTTACTTCGTATAACATTACAATTTGTTGCTTTCGCATTCATTGCATTGTATTCAACGCGCCATCGCGTTGCCGGGCCTAATCGGCTAATCGCGAGTGCCGATTAGGTTCGGAGGTCGACTCGTCGCGCGCTTTGCAGTCTTGCACCGCGCCGCGAGTGTCTAGCGAGCGCGGCGCGGCGCATGACTGCTAAGCGCGCGACGAGTCGACCTCCGAAGATCCGTCGTCACCGCGGTCTCGGACAGTTTACACCAGCGCCTAATCTGACATCTCGGTAGTGACGACACGGTTGTCCGCTTAAAAAAAAAAAAGCGCAAAGCTGAACGTCGTCGGGGGCCACTCCATGCGCGCGCCGCGCAGTGAAACCATGCACGCGTGCACGGCGTCGAAAACGATGAGCGAACGACATGTATACCGCGGAATACAATTAGTAAAAGCGCTCTCCATATGCTCCGTGGCCTCACATATGCGACGCGAACTTCAAGCGTACCGACACGGAGCAAGATTTTTTATTTTTTTTTTAATGTGTCACACTAACGAAGTGCAGTTCAGAGACTTCTGCAGCAATCGAAGAGTGGCGCTGCCAACGCTAGTCGTTTTCTTTTTCTTTTTTTTGTTTGAAGGGAGGGGGAGGGCACATGCACGCATTCGCCCGCGGCGGCAAGAACAGCGGCAACGCCGACTCGAGGGGTGCTGGCCCGCCTGCGCGCCTCGCAGTCACCGGGGCTTCGAGCGCTCCGTGCGCAATGCCGCCGATCGCGCTTCGTCGGCGGCGAGGCAACTGCAGAAGATGCATGCTCGTGCCAAAATGGCAAAATCCAGGGCAAAATTTTTAGGTTGTCGGTGGCGAAAATTCGTTATATCAAGGGTGTTTCCCGCTGCCACTTTGTTACATAGAGGTCGCAAATACATGTGTTGCTATGGAGTCATGGCGGGGAATAGAAAAAGCTTCGTTATATCGAGGAATTCGTTATATGGAGGTTCGCTATATCCAGGTTTAACTGTAAAAGACATAAAAGACATGAAGCATTGGGAGATACTGACATGATTGTCAGTAACTCGGTATTTCGTAAACACACTGGCGTATACCGAAATACTGGACAAGCTAAATACCTTTTTTAAAAAAAAATTTACGAACTTTGCCTTCAATAGTGGCACACAATAGTGTCCCTGTGTACATCGCCTTCTCAATTGCTAGCCTAGCTTCGGTTGTTGTTGCATGCCTCAACCGGGATACTGTATTGTGTAAGGAAATGCACGCCTGTGTGTGTAACATTAGATGTTTCGAACTACAGCGCAGACCATTTATAACGTAACCCCTTACAGTGCAGGACCGGCTATAATGCGGTTTTTTCTGACTCCCGTTTACCCTCCCATAGGACTCCATATATACGCATACCGCTTATTGTGCAGTCCCCCGAAATGAAAGACCGGTTATACACTCAAACCTCTTATAACGAAGTTTCATCTTGCACGAAAATAAGTTCGTTATATCCGAAATTTCGTTATAAAGGTATATTTCTAACACTATACCTGTTACAAGAGTATTTTTCATTTACTTCGTTATAACCAATATTTCGTTATATCCGGGTTCGTTATATCGAGGTTTGAGTGTAATACGGTTGCCCGCAACTCCTCGGAGAAGCGAGGGGACGAGCGCGCTTATCAGCGCAGGTGCGCCGGCCGGGGAGAGACCGACCACAGCATTACAAAGGAGGGGACGCAGAAAGAATGACCCAGGCGCGAGGGTGGAGGAAGAAGTGGGGGGCGATTACGGGGGGTGGGGGTGCAGCTGCCCTACGCTGGTGCGGGATGTGTGGAGGGGGGACTGGTTGCGTAGGCGACGGGGAAGCCTGCCGCTTTTGGATTCGGCCGCCTGCCATGCGCGCCCCGCCACGAACAGGCGCCCGCGCGTCCACCGCTGTTTGTCTCTTCGGTTTTCTATCGAGAAAATAGTCGTCGTAGAGCGCAGATTTCGCGCGTGCGAATTCGATTACCGCGCTAGTGACAATGCTTTGAGACGCGATCGCGCTTTCGCCTTCGACGACCAACAGGCGGACTCACAAGTTTGGAAGACTTTTTTCAGGATAGTTGCGGCGGATGTTCTCTTGACCGTGAACCGAAACTTCGTTGAGCAGGACACCTTGAGGGGCTAGTTGATTCATTCTATGCAGGAAAATAATTGCGCACTCACGAACTAAACCGAGGGCAGCACGCGTGAAACGATCTCTTCTACGCCCGATCTCCGCGTTTCTTGGGCAAGAGTCTTGCGACGGCATGCCACATTCCAACGCACACGTTAGGCCTAAGGAACGCTAGCTGCCTCGTCGGTGGTGGCCGCGGACTATCAAAGTTGCGGTTTGGTGCCAAGTCAACGGAACACTTTGCACTTGTTACATTTAGAAGCGGTGCCTTACATCTTCGACGAAAATGAGGGCCTGTGGCGGTTCGTGTGGCGGTTCATGGTCGCCACTGTTTTCGGCATCGCGCACGCGCGTGGAAACTTCAGTTGCCGTTTGACGTATAGTTTCTTGCATTGTGGTATCGCGGCAAACTCCGCATAACTGAGGAGATCTGAAAAGTTAGTTGGCGTCTTTCCGTTACGGCACTTTTTTTTTTGTTTGTTTGTTTTTTGCGCGTTCGTTATGTCGGCACCGCAGGTCCGCGGACGCTAACCGTTCAACATTTTCAAACTTAAGCGGATGCAAACTTACGTCCCTGTCGCATGCCCCGATAGTCGGAATCGCGCGGCTGTTTCTTGGTCATGTCCTGCGCACACTCAGCCTTTTAAAAATGTTGTTTTGGTTATAGTGCGGTACCGCTTATAGTGCGGATATTCGCGACTCCGGCGACTTACGTTATAAGCGGTCTATGCTGTATCTTGGAATGCCTACTGCAAGTACAGTAGCGCAGTGCCCACTACGCATCCGTAAGGCAACACGTGAGCATACACAGCTGCTCACTTTGCTGACACTTGTGCTGCTTTAAATAATATGGCACTATACCAACAAGCCCAGCTGTCGACCTTGCTACCATATCACATCCGATAAAGAGACTTCTCCAACTACATGACATTAATAGAGTTTTTTTTTTTTTTGCCTGAAGCAATTTCAAGCAATAGTGCAGCTCTGTGGTAGAACACCTGCTTGCCACACAGAAGGCCTGGGTTCGATTGTCACTTGAACCTAAGATTTTTAATGTCTACAGTCGCCGACCGTTTATTCGGACGCTGAAAATTCGGACATGCCCGTTTATTCAGACACCTTCGCGGCACCGCCACTCGTCCCATTGGAGTAATGTAGACTCACGACCAAAAATTCGGATGCCCCACGGCGCATCGTTCGATATTTCGGACTCCGGCTGGCTGATCGAAAGCGGTGTTGAACTCCATGACCAGCTGTCCGCGATGTTTACAATATTATCGCTAGGTTGCCAGCACTGACGGGTTGCATGCCAGTGTAAAAGTGCAGAAATTACAAGTGCCCATCTAGAAGGCTATGTGTTTTGGCGACTCGTAATGGACGTTTTTCGGCTTCAGCCAGCCGAGTATCCATTGAATAGCTACCACAGCCAAACCACAAGCCAAGCCAAGCCACGCTTGGAGTCTGCTTGGTGTGACGTTCGAACTTCGAAATGGCCGCACGTACGAAACGGACCAAGGAAGGACGGAATCACGAGCGCTGCAGCACAAACTAGCCTGACGTCGTTCCCCTTTGGCATTTGAAAGTTTGCTTGTCAGTTATTTCTGTGGCTAGGCCTGATCTACTGAAATGGCTACGACGCCACCCATTCCATCCGTGCCGTCGGTACTAACGAAGAAACGCGGCAACCACAAGACACTGGGGATGGCGAAAAAGGCCACAATTATTCGCCAATTCGAAGGCGGCCGACCTCAATACGATGTTGTTTGGGAGCTTTCGCCGAGTTGGGCATGATGAGATCGTTTGTCAGGTCCCCGAATCAGCGTAGGTGAACAGTGACTCCGATGAAGCGCAGGCCGTGACAGCGCTACAACCTACAGTTATGGCCAAACACTGGCTGAAATACAGGCCTACTTGGTCGTCTGTGATTGTGCTTGTGTGTAGATGTGCATTGGCAAGCTTTTCCGGACACTGGGTCAATAAAGGTGCTTTTTTTTTCTGGTGAATCCTTTTTTTCGGACTCTCGATTATTCGGACTTTTCGGCGGTTCCCACCGAGTCCAAATAAACGGTCGGCAACTGTATTTTATTTTTCGCATCTCTCTTGATTTTTCGGTCCCGGACAAAATAATGATTTTTTTGCTCACAACCAATGATGCCACCAACGACACCAGAATTTCTGCATAGCAAGCTCTTTAATGCTATCATGTTAATAAGCAGCATTAACCATTGGAGGCAGTCAAACTGACACTCACTCTCTACACTTCCAAACCGCAATGCTAGCAGCTCTGGCTTTGGCTCCTCATCCGCAAAGTCAGCCAAAGTGCTCCAGACCCACGCTTTGTCGCTGCCATGGCTCGGCTTTAGCTCCATGCCAGGGTGCACTGCAACAATGCAGATACATTCACAATAGAAGAATACGCTAAAAAAATAGCACTTGTTTGCTACAGGACTTCCGCAAAACTTTCGTAAACTATGGAACAGTTTCCATAGCTTACATATCAAGTTTTTGTATATTCCAACAGTTTCCATAAACGGTCTGCAGCTTTAGATACTCAAATAGATGCAGATCACATGCTGTGATATCCACTATAGGTGCAGCATTATGGATTCTCGTTTTCACATGTGTTGGAACAGCAAGCTGGGAGTAGACCCCAGGCTGAACCTTTGTTTTAAAGAAAGGTTGAAGCACCTTTAGAAAACAAAGACGTTTTTTTTTCTTTTGAACATGTATTTGCATTACCTGCTCATTTCAAGAATCAACCTAAAGCTTTGCAAAACTGCATATAAATAGGAACTTTTGCATAAAAAAGGAACGCTGCTGCCACAGGGCACATTCCCACAGCTGCTAAGCAAACTATTCGTCAGCTTCTGCATGTAACATCATATTCTGATATTCTTGTGTCTGCTAAAACGGCTCCCTTAAGGATGCGTGCGTGGGCAGTACAAATGAAGATATTCTTTCAGATATTAAAATCCCTGCCATCACTAACGCAAAAGAAAATATTACATCTTTGGCCATAATATCGCTCCTCATTAACACCAAAGTTTTATCTACTTCAAAAATCCACTTTAGCTTCCATACAAGGTTTTCGTGTCGCTTTCGAAGTGAATTAGTAAAAATTCTGGTTTAGCTGCTCATGCACACAAATGCTTGCACGGTGGCAGTCCTTACCATAGTGGTTGGCGCACACCTTGAAGGTCTTGTCACGGCGCATGAGAATGCGGCAGTGGCCAGCTTTGTTGCAGAGGATCTTCACCTCGCCTGTGCCACGCTCCTTCCACTCCGGTGCCTCGTTGGGCGCCGTGACATACCTGTACAGTTTTCCTCGCCTGCGCAGATTGTCACAATGCACCGGATGTTGCTTCAATAAAGTGATGCTGTGCCTTGCTTAATTCCAAAGCTTTAATTAACCCTTTCCCTAACGAGCTATTTGGCCAGAAATGACGCAAAAATGCAATTTTTTTTTCACATGCCTGTTTCATTTTACGTTGTCTTGAAACAACTAAAAAAACTATTCAACGCTTATATAAACGCAAAATGCAGGCAAAAAATATATATTTTTTAAATCTGCAGAGAATTGGCTTCACTGCACTGCAACAATTGCCCTAACCTCTCCAGTCCAGAAAATGCCTCTTTAAAGTTTAAGAACTAAAGAGGGAAGCAAGTCCGTGAAACGAAACCTTGGACATGCCAGTGGCGGTTTGCTTACATCTCTGAGCGTCCACTGCCAACCAACATGCCGAGACGCAGTCGTTGCCCGAATCCGATGACTTAGAGAAACTATGCTGCTCTGTGCAGTCACTGCCACACATGCAGAACTGAAATACTTCATTTCACGTAACTGTTCCGGCACATGCGGACCGCTCGCGCACAGAGGAGGGCGCCATTTGCTAATACAGTGAAACCTCGTTAATTCGAACTCGGTTATTTCGAAAATCCCGCTTAATTTGAAGGATTTCTGCGGTCCCGTATTTAGCAATGTAGTTTGAGCGGATAATTTGAAGCGGCGGTTAGCGCCAGCCCAGTTAATTCGAAAACTTTGGGTGCCACGTGCCGATTCCCGATGCCGATTTCGCCGCGAATCCACGGAAACGACGGCCCTTAGGAGCTCCAAGGCAAGGCAGTGTAGCAATACTAATGAGTGACAGGTGAAGCACCCCCACCTTCGCTGCTGCCAGCGCAAAGAAAAAAAAATTTCAGAAAGCGGTCTCGTGGTCAGCTGAAATGGGTGCCTGCGGAAAAAAAAGACGTGCTTCACTGCAACACAGCGGCGACACGCGGGCAGCATATCGCATGCTTCTCGCAACGTCAGCGCGTCATGATTTACTCATTCTTTCTGGCAATATAAAAAAATTAAATAAGGACAGTCTGACGGAATTCGCGATGTATACAAAACTCCGATTGGCGGTAGCTCCAGCAATTTGCGCACTTGCACTGCTAGCGGAGTTCTTGCGTGGAACGCCTTCATCGAAAACTCACTTCGGAAACTTCAATGATCATGTTTTCCAGCCAAAACACATCATGAATTCCATCAAACTGGCTATTATTAAATTCTTTATTTTACCAGAAAAAATGGGCGAATGGTCGCATCATGACGCGCTGACGCTGCGAAGAGCAGGTGACATGCTGCCCGCGTGTTGCCACTGTGCTGCAGTGAAGCACGTCGTCGTTTCCGCAGGCGTGCATTTCAGCAGACCACGAGACCATTTTTTTTTTTTTCCTTTTCCCGCGCTGGCAGCAGCGAGGCCCGCCGTTCCCTCGAGTTTGCGGCAAATTTATGGAACAGGTATTGCTAGAAAACACAACCCTTGGAGCCGCAAACTAGCCGGCACAGCAAACGACCTCCTCTGATTACTTTCAATAATTCAAAGTTCCTTGTATCCCAGTTTTTGTATGTTTCGTTAATTCAAAACCCGCTTAATTAGAAGATTTCTCACAGTCCCAGTGACTTTGAATTAATGAGGTTTTACTGTACTGGTTACATCGGTTACATGAATCAAGTTCTTTTACTACCAATATGCATGCCTTGAGCGCATTAAAAAAATTTTTTTTTTTGCAGCTCTATCTGTTCAAGCCCAAGAGAACGCAGCAAAATAAACCAGGGTAGCTCAACTGCGGGACCCCCCAAATACTGGTTTTGAGGTAGATGAGCAAAGCTCGTTTTCGATAGGAGCAATACAAATTGTGTGGACGACCTCAGCTCAACTTTGGTAGGGAAAGGGGTAGACATTACAATAGATGGGACACAAGAAACAAAAGGACAAGGTGCTTTAAGGATCAATGCATACCAACTAGCCCACTTATACCAAGGCATGCTGTTGGCCTAGTCGGTTCATAGATTCAGCAAAATTTTAAACTGAGCAATGAAGACAGGTACACAGAAGCACTCACATGTGTGTGCATTTGTGTTCCTGTTTTCGTCCTATTTTCTATGTGCAGTTCAAAATTTTGCTGAGCCACTCATAGATTTTCATGTCTTACCAGAGGGCTTGCCTTGCCTGAGCAGTTATCACATTTATACCGTGGATGTAAGAGTAAACTGGGATTTAGTGTTTCACAGTGATTTACCACAGCAAATTAAGTTAAACACACTAGAACAGAAAATAAAAAAGGGAAAAAACTGAATTAGAAGGTTAGTGTCATTGATGGATACAGTACTAACAGGAAGGCGATTCCACTCACCACTTGTGTGTGGTGCAAATGAGTAAAAGGCAGACGCTCCTCCCTCAGACAAAGGGATGAATTGATACAAGTTCATAGCCAACACCTTGTGATCTCATCTGAATAGTAATTGCTGCTGATAGTCTGTTTAGAACAGCACACCAAAGTGTAACTTCTAAATTGGCATATACACAACAGAAATTTGTTCATAATTGTTTTATTCCAAGCTTAACTAAAGCATAAGGTGCCTTTTTCCGAGTTGCACTGGTGCCTGAGCAAGCTAACTGGTGACGGCACTGATAATGTGCACGGTACCGAACATCCGATTTCCAGACTCAAGAAAAATTTAGTCCTGTTCGGCTTATGTTTACAAAACAACAGTCATCATCCCGCATGCTTTTCCTTACTGGGGTGCAATTTCTGTCTAAGGTTGCACAACAAATAGCTTAAGAATAGGGTACCCAGAGCTTTTCGTGTGCAACTGCCTTGGGTTGTCACTACTGCGCATGCATGTATGCTTACTTCTTGGTTTAGCATTCTGGCCCCTATTTGGGGTGGATAGCATGCATACCCAAGCCACCCCCTGTGTGTTGGTCTCGTTGACATTCAAGCAAAACTCTCTTGCATTTGGGCTTAAGAGGGCAACACCCTATACTGAAACATCTACATCACACTTACATCAAGCCAATGAACTTCAAGGCCAGTGCAGGCATGCTAAATCTAATGATGGTGAAGCGTTAAAAATGAACGGAGGCTTATGAAGAGCACAGGACAAGGCGCCTTTGTTCGGTGTTCTTCATAAGTCTCCATCCCTTTTAGCGCTTCACCATCATGAACGTATACCAATACGCCCAACTGGCAGTTATTGCTAAACCTCTCTAATGAAGCACATGGCACTTACAGCTTCACAAGAACCTCCTCATCTTCTTCGAGCGTTTTGACGTCAATCAGCGGCAGCTTCATCACCGGCTCAAAATGGATGTCCGGACTGTGTGAGCGATCATCTTCCTGCACGAGTAAGAGAAGGGCAAGCCCAAAGCAAAATATTGTATTACTCTGCACAGTTTGGAAAACATGTGACATTGCTACCTGTGAGTTCATTCTAGCACAATGCGTTGCATTGTTAAGTCTACAGTCTGAATCGCATTGTTTTATCTAGAGCGGTAGAGCTCTTGGCTGTGGACACTGTTGCCGTTTGCATTTACTGCATAGCATTAGCTTCAAACTTCTGTTCATGCTTAAATTATAGCACAAGCACCTGGCATGCGGCATGGCTATGTTTGGTATCATTACGGCGTAGGTCTGCGCATATTTTTGCAAAAAACGGCGGCTAAAGCGGCCGACTGGCCACTCTAGACAAGTGTGATTCGGACTTTACAAACATCAACAAATACAAGCAGATGCAAAATGTACTGCGGGATACTTTAACAGCAACTTTCACGTGCAACGTAAATGAATGAACACCGCACTGCAACACACCTAAGCACCAACAATTTTCTTACAAAAAAGAACGCAGAGTCCTGCCATTTGGACACAGTTTATTATTTTTTTTTTCTTTGACAAAGACGCGAACAGTGCAATGGGAGATGATAGATCACCTCATTAAGCAAAGCATAGTGCGACAATCCAAGTTTGACACGTCCAGCGGTGAAACTACGCATACCCTAGATCCATGTTACTTCTTGATCAAGCTTCACGAGACAAAAATTTGCTCTAACACCAAGAACACCAAAGAAGCACTTACGTGTTCGCTCACGCTGTCGTTGCGGCTTTTCTCCACACAACCCGAGTCATTCTATCGGAACAGACAGGATCAAATGTCAGCAAAGAAACTCAACTATCGACCGACATCGCAAATCGAACTGCTGAGCAAAATTAATTGGGCGTAGCATGGAAAATCTCATGAAGCGCCGAAACCAGCCACCGGCATTTGACAAGCTACACCGCGTAGTTTTCTTAGGCTGCACGCAGGAAACTCATTGAGCATCGTTTAAAATGCAGAGTATGATTCGACACAGCGTAAATAAAGCGCGCGGAGCAATTCGCCGAATGTTGCGTTGCAGCGTCGGCAACAACAAAAATTTTAATGTCTCCCCCTTACAACGCTAACGCAACAAGTAATAAGCCTATTAAAGAGACTTCATTGCAGAACGTAAGCTTCGACAGAGGCATTTAATAACGGCTAAAGTAGGTCAAGCGGGTCATGCAGATCATCCATCGGCAAACTTACAAGTTCTTCACTCATTATTGGGCGGGATTAAAATGGATTTACGAGGAAGACCCAGTACGATTTTTTTCTGGAGCGTAGCTTTCCCGCTCAGCAACATACAATGAACTGTTTTCACGATGCGCTGTTGATGGGCACAATGCGCACAAAACGAGTTCTTAGCGAAGAGGTAAAGTAAAACATGGCGGTCATGACGTAACTTTAAAGGTCAAGGTTTTTGTTAACGCACAAAAGCATAGCCTTTAAGATTCAGAACCTTATAATCAGAGATAAATGTTGCATGGTGCTACATGTTTTATAAAATCTTTGAAAAGTTATAAAAGTACTGAAATTGCCCTACTTATAACATATATGGCAGTCAGTTTTAGTTATTTTTTTACGAAGCTCAAATCTTGTCATTGGTGGGTGTGCCCGTCGTTTTGATAGCAACCATGTGTCAATGTTTCAAGTTTCGAGTCCACGTGCTTACTGTTTTCGCTACCGAAACAGCGGCACGCGTAACTCGTGCTTGAAAGCTTGTGTTAATTGCTAAAGCTTAGCGCTATTTCTTGTTTTACACGCAGCCCCACCCATGTCGACCACAGATGAAGTTAACGCCGCAAGTGAAACGTCGCATTGCGCGAGAGACGATAGTGAGGCGTGCGGTGAAGTGCTTGAGAATGCGCCGGCTACTGCTTCTGAAACCAGCGTAGAAGACAAGGCCCACGTCACCACCACCGCGAGCGAAAACGCAAACACTGAAAATGCGACATCCGAGGAACTCGATAAGGTCCACGACCCCTACTTCTACACCAAGAGAGATGAGTTCACCTCTGAAGTTCACAAGATCGAAATCGGAAACCTACCTAAGATATTCGGCCACGGAGTAAGACTACATTGTTGTTATACTCTTCAGTACCTTTGCACGCTCTTATTGGTCAATGAACGCATATTTCCCCCCGTCTTTGTTTCGTGCAGCAAATGAAGAAACTTCTTTCGAAGACCTTACACTTGAACCCCCCATAAAATCAAAGTCGTGAACAACGCGAGGTTCGCCTTTGTGTCGTTCAGGTAAACTCTGTGCGAGTTTTCATTGCTTGTTGTCAGAAGTGGAGTTCGTTATAGTTTTCGTTGCCTATTAGTCGTAGAGGGCTCGTTATAACGAAATTTCGCTTCAACGAACAGGTCCGAAGATGACCGCGAAAATGCCCTGCAGAAGATTCAAGGCTACAAATTCAAAGGGTGCACATTGACAGTGAAGGTATACGAACAGCTTATCTGACCATTCTGGAAATACAAAAAAAGAAAAAAAAACTATAAAAAGTTCAATGAGCAATGCACGGTACTCTGAAAATTATCTTTCTGAGTTTTGAAAATGTTCTTACAGAAAGCAAATCCCATGGCTGATCCTCTCATTCAGAAACGAAAACTTGGGGAAGCTGAAGATGTCGTACCACTAAAGAGACAGTGCGATGAATCCAGCATCTCTGAGAGGTTTGTCATTCCCTGCATTTTCTCAGGTGGTTAAACAATCTCATGCAAATATAAAATATACTTGTCTGCAACTTGCGATTGAATTAAGTACACAAGGTCTTGCAACCTATGTCGTTGAATTACAATAATACACTTATTGCGTCTTTTTCTTAACTTTAATATCATTAATCCGAATTCACTGATGAGCGTAGGTGAGCAAGATAACCGTAACTTGGTGGAGCTTGCACATAAAGTGCAGCTTTCGAACTCATCGTAAATTTCACCATGCTGAACTTGCTATGACTTAGTTCATCTCATTCAGACAAACAAATGTGGGCCTCAAACAACCCATTCATACATGCATAGGCTGAGCTTAAGTTAGGGTCGTTTGTACTTGGCTTGGCGTGAAGTCATGCTTCAAGTTACATGTGACCCAATTTTGCATACGCTCACTTAGATTTTCACAACCTCTCCTTCATGAGGACTTGCTGCAGTTGAATTAACTGCAGTTTACAAAAATTGAAATGTACAAATTACCAGGAAAACATTGGTGAAAGTGGACGAAAGAAGCCGCTCAACCAAAACCTTTTTGTTGAGGCAGAAAACCTATGGGCTCTCATAGCTCATTTTAAATTGTTGATGAACTTTTCAGTAGGTCAGTCGAAGCAAACACTTATTTGCAAACAATGAGTAAATGCTGGTTCGCACTTAGGAAAGCTTGTTATAGGGGTGTTGCATTGTGTACTTTTTATCACGTTCGAGTCTAATCAAAATAATATTTCTCGACAGTGACTGGCAGTCTTCCACAGCTTTTATTCAAATTGGGTTTGATTGTGATTGAAGATGGGCCGGGAGACAGTCCATATCACACATTGTGTCCTTTTGTTGTTAGTCGGCATTGGTGCATCTATGGAAATTGGAGCATTAATTGATTTATTCTAGAGATAATGGATGAATCGACCTTGCCCTGATAACATACTTTGCAGAATCAAAGAATCTGTGGCTTCTTGGTCAGACCTCCCGTATCAGCAGCAGCTGGAACAGAAGGAAGAGCAGATGAGAAAAGTCATGGTGAAGTATGCTCGGAAACTTGAACAAGTTAACCCGGGTCTCAAGTCGTGGATCAACAAGCAGAGGTCAGAAAGAGTGACTTTAGCAATTGGATGAGACTTTTAGTTTAACAGGTTCTGACATTGGTTGCTTTGTCGAGCCAAAATGGCACTAAAGCTTGGTAGTAATAGGCCTGTGTTTTAGAACAGAAATACATCATGTATTAAAGGGTTATGAACCACAGCTTGAGCTTGGTGTGAAGACACAACCTGCAGATAGCGAAGAATGCTGTGAACATCTCAGCCAAATGCAGTTGTGTGCGGCAACGAGAGTTTACCGGCAGAGCACGGAGTTGCCATTTTTAAAGGTGCCCTCATTTCATACAGCGGACCGTCCTCATTTGCTTTGGAGCTGCCGGCACCAACTGTTTGGCATTGAAAGGCGGCATGCTGTTGGCCAATAGCTGACGTAAATCAAGAACGGCATTTGTATCAGATGTGCTTCTTGCCACGGGGTGTTGCCACGTGCTGGCGCTGCGCTCTATAGTGTGCTAACATTACACATTGAGCCACACTCGCGCACATAAATAACAATGGGAGAGAGTAATAGTGTTTTATTACGCGCACTCAAGGTCATGACGTGCACTGATGTAACTTCTTTCCCCCCATTCCACCCCTCCCTGCTTAGCTTCCAGCGTGCTTGTTGGGACGAGAGAAGAGAGAGAGAGAGAGCGCTTTAAACGCGTGACCAAATCCCTTTAGCTCCACTTGTTCTTGATGGATTTGGGAAACTTTTGCAGCATTCAACTCGTCAGGCAGCACACTCCGATACTGAGGTCACTCGATAATTACTTGGAAAAGTGGTTCATGACCCCTTTGAAAGAGAACAAGGTAAAACAAAATAAGTAAACGCTAGATAAACGTAATCCTCAGCCTAGTCATTTAACCCTTTTACCGCCAACCCCGAGCTGTACTCGTCGCACAAGTTTGTACCCACATTGCCTACGACGAGTCACACTCGTCCAGCCTGATTTTCCGCTCCTTCCACCGTTAAATATGTATCACGGTCATCAATTGCATAGCTTGCAATTTTCAACTCTATATGGCGATAGTTGTTTATGAAAAACCGCATTTCGTGCCTTCCACACATGTTTTAATCCTGGCAAGAGTCATTTCATAATGCCGCTTCGCAAGAAGAATGTCAGCGGCGGTGATGCTCCTAGAAAAAGAGATGCTTCTTGGAGCAATACAGAAAGCAGCGTTAGTGATGACATGGAATTTGTGTCCGACAGTGACTCGGACATTGTCTTTATGCTGGATATTGCTTCAGATGACGACGAGGCTTTGTGTGGCACCATATGCATATGCTTCGAAATCTACCACACAAAGTGTGACTATTATTCATGAAAGCTTTTGTTGCGACGAACCAATGTTTGGGCAATTTTCAGTGTGGTTCGGTGTATTGCATCAAATAAATACTTCGACTTTCAGTATGTTCTTACCCATTTCCATGGCATGCATTCAGGTAAAGCCGCCCTCAACAGCAGTTTTTTTTTCCTTTTTTAATTTCTGTCCTAATTCTAAACAGAAATCAATGATGTAATATATTATCAGAATTGCATGGAAAAAATTAAGACTGCTTAAAAAAAAATGGCGATATTGGTATGTCTCTCAGAAGTTAATTTGGCAGTTAAAGGGTTAATAAAGCTTATTTTTCCTCCTCTGCAGGGAAGTGCACAAATTGGGCGTCTGCCCTCTCGAGCCTATCAAAGCATCACCAGTTGTAGATGGCTACCGCAACAAGAACGAATTCACAGTCGGAAGACACCTGGAGACGGGTGAGGTCGTCGTTGGCTTCCGCATCAGCAGCTATCGACAGGGGTCGATGAGCGTTGCTTCGGCAGCTGACCTACCAAATGTTCCCTGAATCCGCAAAGAAGGTTGCTCAGGTGTGGTTCAGTATAAATCTTGTCACGGACCAAAAATACGTTGAAAGTGATGTTTCAGCACCTGTATGCCCACTTCATTTGTAAAGCACTAAAGGAGAAAGGCCATTGCAAGTACTGACAAACATCTGTACTTGCTTCGAGCAAGGCAACAAAACACTTCTAACCTCTCTTGCCTCTCTCTGTATGATTTCCATCATATAAGACCTGCCATTATAAGAGTCCTGCCTATCCATATGTTCTGATAAAATCTACAACATCTTTTTCCATGAAAGGTGTCTACATTTATTGTGTACATTACTCATGGATTGAAACGGTACAATTTAGGGCTAAGTAACACAGACTTTCTTTCGTTTCCACTGCCTTCAGTGCGGGTCATATCGGCGTAATTTCGACTGGAATGCGCAGATCAGAGCCGGCATTATCTTGAGAGACCATATTCGCTTATGACATGACATGTTATCGCGAGAAATCGTTCATACAAGTTGTTGTACTGAAAAAGTTTGATGTCGCGTTTGAGTCTCTGAGTACTGTACCTAATAGAGTTGGCACTGTGTCAACTCTTGGTCACACATTTGTGTCTTCATGCCACACTGTAACTGGTGACTTGCTTGTACATTTTTTCTGTGCAGTGTTTTCAGGACTACGTGCAGCAGTCTGGCAAGGAGCCATTCAACCCAGAGACACACGAAGGGTACTGGCGCCAACTAACAGTGCGAACCACCCGCAAAGACCACATCATGGCCATTGCAGTCATTCATCCCCAGGCACTCAGTGAGGTCTGTTTGTCAATTTGCACTTTACATAATATAGGTGAACCGCATTATTATGAACACTGGTATAGCGAATTACCAGTTATAGCGAACTAAACACGAACTTTGGTTGGCCACGCTTCATATCAGTGACATTTATTCTTTTTATAATGACACCGAAAACGCGAGAGCTGTCGCGGCATCAGCTGCAACGAAGAAATATTTGTTGCCGCTCTAGGCTCAAGACGTGAAAGGTAGAATATAAAGTAAAATAAATATTAAAAGACAGTTCACCACCAAATTTTTTTAATCATTTGAAAAGCTTACAGAAATTTTGGTCATATAAAAAGTGTGGTTGACTGGTTGCACCACTGTATGAACCTAAGTCTGAAACACCACGAATAGACGAGCAAGAATTATCTCATTTATAGTGCATTTGAAGCCTGGAATAATGGGTTTTTGTATCTAGGATGTTTGCACGAGCCATATTGTCGGTTTGTTAGAGCTGGTTTATACCTGTACTGTTACAACAGTTATCAGACATAACAAACTAATTTGTGGTCTATAAGTAGAATTAATGGCAGTTACACTCACTTTGCAGCTATTCAACTCTTATGCAAATGGTGAATCTGCACGGAATTGTTTCATGTTCATGCATGCGGCTGCACATGTTCTTGCAGCATAGTTTGTCATGCTTAACATTTGTAAGTTTACGAGTAAACATACAGAAAGAACTTATTGATGCATTTCTGTTTCTTCAGTTTTCCTGGTTGCAGCAGAAAGGTTCAGAGGACAAATTATGTAGCCAACATTCTAATTGACATAAAGCGAAAGAAATGTACCTGGGCTGGCCCTGTAATGCATAGGACAGACAAGTTGTGGTCACTTGGAGCTATGGAATGGATACGAAGGGATAGGAAACGCAGCTGAGGAGGTCAGCGAATTGGATGGAGTGACGAGATTAACCCTCTATTGCATGGTGTCCCATAGATGGCACATACCGATCGACATTTTTTATTGCGGGTGCAAAAGAACCATTTGAGAATGCGACGCTGCCAGAGTAATCCTCGTAGTTATGCTCACCTAATATAAAAAAGTGCTGCCATCCCTGGAGCAGTATGAAAAACTGACGTGAAATAGATATCACAGAACATGTGCAAGTTTGGCACGCAAGCAGCAGTGATTGCTATTTTTTTTCTCGCAACATTTTTTCGCTGCAGAAGCATGAAAAAATCATTTTGGTGTATCTTGTCGCCCTAAAAATTCCTGCTTATTATTTTTTTCTCAATTCCTTTCCCCACTACGGTATACAGCCAGAAATCAGCATGTGCTATATTTGGCACAGTATGCAGTTCAGTGGTGAAATGTGCAATATGCGGCCATCTATGTTGTGCTGCACAATACAAATATAAAAAAAGCACAGCATGTGAGATCATGCAGCACAGCACTGTTGTGCAGGATTTAGGTTGTGGTGGTATGTTTTGAAATGGTTCGCAAAAGTTTGAGGTGCCAGTCACAGTAGCTGGCAATTTTTCGTTACATTATTGGCATGAATACTACATGAAAAAATTGTCAGGTCTGACCAATGCAAGTCAATATTTAGCTTTTTCAATTTCCTTGGCAACTGACGCTCCCAACTGCAAAGCGGCACCATGCGAACAGGCAATTGTGTAAGCGGCCATCTTGCACATAGATGTCGGCGGGCAGATGCATTAAGTGAAATGTTCAGTTTTGCCTGAACAAAGGAAACAATTGCTTTGCTGTATTCCACACATCATGCTAAGAAGAACACAATCAGTGAGTATTTGTTTTTGAACCATGCAGCAATAGCACTCGCCAATCTGCTTGGTGTGCCACATTTGGCTCAAACCTGTATCTTCATTGATAGTCGCAATAAATCTGAAAATTTTTGCACATGTTCTTCTTTGTTTACTTTATGATAAAAGCTGAGCAAATAATTTTTCATATGTCTTACTCACAATTCATGCAAAAGAGTGTTAAAATGTTTGCAGTGATAAAATGGAATCAGCTTGCACAAGATAGGGTTAATTGGAGATCAATTGGAGATTATTGGTGGTGAATTGGTAAATTGGATTGGGAGAGTCCATTATACCGCAATGGACATGAAATGGGCGGACAATAGTGATGGCATTCTGTAATGCAAGTCCCATTTAGTAATTCTCTTCGGCCCATGGATATTAGCTTCTGTTTCTCATGTTTTCCTTTTTGGCCGCTACGTTCAAAAACTGTGGCAGTGCTTTTATCGACAGCTAGTTAGTATTTCCACTGAAGACAATCGTGGAATCTGTTGTGTACGCCACCTTTACAGCCTGTTGTGTTCTACTGGAACTTAATGAGTTGCTAACCTCTTGTTGAGAACTCACATGTGCATGCATGTAGGCTTCCTGATTGCCTAATTAGAGCATGCCTCCACATGCAATTGTGGCCTTGTCACATCTCACCTTTAACATTTGATTATACTATTCCCACCATCTGACCAATAAGCCATACAGTTGTTAGGCATACGTCCTGTTGTGTTACCTTCTTTTGGTTACTGTTCATTGGCTTGACCTGCTTGATAATATGACCATTTTATCAGCCATTCTTTAGTTACATCTCTCATATATTTTAAAATAACTTTTTTTTTTTACTTGCATTTTTTTTACCTTTCAGGAGGACATCTCGCTAGAGAAAGAAAAACTTCGCCAGTTTTTCACAGAGGGTCCCGGAAAGTCGGCAGGTGTCACTTCATTCCACTTCCAGAGGTTTGACAAAAAGCGTTCCGATGAGGAGCAGCCAGAATATGAGCACGTTTTTGGAACAGAGGTGAATGAATCTACAAGTCACTAACACGTATTGTGTGATGACTTTGGCTCTGCGTTTAAAAACTCTATATAACTATGTTTCTTACACTGGACAGCTTGGATGTAGCCTTTCTTATTTTGATTACGTTCAGTTGAACCTCCTCATAGGATTCACTGATGTAACAGACATTTGGGCATAAGAGACACCAGTGTGCTTACATCGTAGTGGGTGGATCAGAAAATGAGGACGTGGTATCCTGCATTTAAGAGACGTGCTGTATGA
Source organism: Rhipicephalus appendiculatus (assembly GCA_030522465.1). NCBI lineage: Eukaryota > Metazoa > Arthropoda > Arachnida > Ixodida > Ixodidae > Rhipicephalus > Rhipicephalus appendiculatus. The sequence goes on along the minus strand of JALIZH010032962.1, from coordinate 1,283,817 downwards.
GGGGCAGGAACTGCTCCCTGGCGCTTTCTCTAATAAAGGGGTTCAACTATATGTACTAAGTTCCTTTTATTTTACATGGTGGTTCACTCAGCACCAGTGCTTTGTTTTTTACAATAATCTGAACAGTTGAACTTTAGGACATGGAAGGTTACTAATGATAGCAGGGCTTTGGTGTTTCAGTGTCTCGTAAAAATGGCAGAGTTAGGAATATGAGCTTAACTGTGTGCATTAAAGGAATTCACCTCACTTCTAAATGTGAAGCTGTAGCTAAGTAAGCGTCATTGATGCTAACCAGAAACGTTTTGTTTCTTCTTCTTCACCTGTTCAATGTTCCTGGTTGAAGGACATTGAAGAGAATCTACTCGGTCTGACGTTCCAAGTGAGCCCCGACGCATTTTTTCAAGTGAACACGCCTGCCGCAGAGGTGTTGTACAAGACCGCCGAAGACGTTGCAGGTCTTGGGGCAGAGACAACGCTTCTTGACATTTGCTGCGGCACCGGAACCATTGGCCTGTCCCTGGCTTCAGTGAGTGCAGCTTGCACAATCTATGAAGAGAATGACCCAGGGTAGACAGTTATAACAACTGTGGGTATGTGAGCTATATGAAGCTTTTAGTAAATGAATAGAAGACAGTCACCATGGCAGTTGGACGCCGCAACTTTTAAGTGATGAACTGTGAGTTTGAGGCAACTGACTAAGTTATTACTCTCTAACTACTGTGCACATGCAGCTAGAACATTGATAACGACCTCAGCGTGCGACATTCTAATTTTGATTTTTCTATTTGCTGTTGCGTGGTTGTGACGTTGCGGAACACGGCAGCCAAACCAGGAAACGCAGAGCATCCAGTTTTATAAATGTGTCGGCGTACATTCCACTTTTGTTGGTGGTGCTCACATGAATTCCTGGATGTGCTCAACTATTCACATGATGCATGCAAACTGAGTAGAAGATTTGAAAATGAAGATTTGAGAACGTTCCAATACATTCAGATGCGGCCTGCACTGAACAGTAACACATCCATCAGTTTCAGCCTGTGAAACCCAGCCATTATGTGAAAGAAAAATTAAGTGTGCATGTCAATACGTATGCCAAAAAAGGGCTGTGAAAGCTCTGCAACTCTCCGTAGCCGGGGAGGAATTTCTCAACTGTGAGCATATTATTGCTATGCATCAATAATTTTTTACATTGTCCGTGTCGGCAGCATTGATTGAGCTCGTTGAATTCATCAGTAATTAGGTGCTTGCAAACTTTCTGTTCCTTTTATTACGGCCTTTTTCGGGTGTCTCTCTAGAAAGTCAAGCGAGTCTATGGTGTGGAAGTGTGCAGGAGAGCAGTGCAGAATGCCAAGCGAAATGCCGAACTAAACGGTAAGTTACTTACGCTGTAGTATTTGCTCTATTATGGGAAAATCGAAAACTACCTGTAGGCCTAGGGTTGTTTCTTTTTTTAATTATTATTATTATTATTTAAACTGTACATGTTCCTATGGTGCTCTGTGACATTTTTAGGCATCAAGAATGCCAGCTTTGTGCAAGGGAAAGCTGAAGATGTAATACAGGACGTGATCCGCACGGTCGGGGACAGTGAAGAAATTGTGGCCATTGTTGACCCACCGAGGCAGGGCTTGCGTGAGTGCTACCTCATTGTTTATTTTTCTTTACTGGCAAAATAGTAAATAGCAAAGTGATGTCAAAGGTGTACCTCTTAAAAGTAGCGGCATCCAATTCTAAATTGTAGTCGTGACAAAATAACCACGATGCGAAAATCTTTCTGATTGTAGATAAACAGCAGTCCATTTGCGTGTGCCAGGCTGTTCAATTGGTTTGTGCACTTGTCCATTGCCACGAAAGCCATTGCGAAAGCATAGTTTTTTATTTAAGCCTGACATAATGATGCGATTGTTAATTGCAGGGATTTTTACGGTAGGCTCTCAGCAAACACAAATCTTTTAAATAGAATTGCTGCTTAAACAGAACAACTGCCTCTACTATGATTGGTCTGTTACTTGAATTTCGCACCTTTGTTCATCTCTGGGCAAACAGAAGTCCGGTTAAATGGAACATATTTTCCTGATGCCTTTGGGTTCCATTTAATCACAGTCTAGTGTATTAAAAGGCTAATGCCCAAGGCTGTGGACTTGTTGGCCTGCAAGCTACATCTACTGGCGACAACAGGGTGGTCAGTGTTGCCAACACGGTTCACAATGCCGCGTTGCGGATAGGTGGTGGATCACATAGACATGCATTCGTATTGACATTTTGTGTGTAAACTGAAAAGACATTGTAAAAGTGTTGCCGACCATGTACGTCTGCACAATTCTATACGTGTAATTATTGCCGCAATGCACATCTCTTTCGTCTGCGTTATGAATGCTGGCTTTCCAGACAACAAAGTTTTGCGCACACTTCGATGGACCTCCTCCATCAAGAAACTGGTGTACGTCTCATGCAACCCGGAAGGAGCACTGCAAAACTTTTTAGAGTAAGAAATTCTGATTTATTTTCTGTTTGGGTGAGAGGTTCCGTTCTTTACAATGAGCGAAAGACCTCAGCGATGCTTCATGTATGAAAAGCAAAACTAGGGGCTGGGGTCAGCATTTACTGTAGGCTGCATGGTAGAGTTGTAATTTCTCCTTTAGTGCTCAGGCACCCTGATACCAGGCACCAGCAATCTTGCAAAGTCAGCAAGGTTTTCTTTAACACAGAAAGCCTTCTCTCTATTTGTTGCAGAGGCTACTATATGTGATGCAAGCATAAATTGAAATTCTAGAAAATCAAAATAATTTTGCTGTCATTCTGCGCACAATAATGGCCTCAGCATGTTGAGCAACCATTCGCATTCATAATGATGTTACTTAACTCTAAAATGTGTCCCTTGCAGTGGGTTCTCTAATTTATTATTCTGCTATTTTTTTTTATTATGAATTTGGTTTGGCAGGGCTACATAACCACTGCCATACACATTAAGGTATTTCTAGTTGTGCAGTGTTTCTGGGCAACCACATACCTATGCTGTATTCAAACCCTCCTCGGCAAAAACAAATAGGTCAGTGACGATTATGCCTAAACCAAGAATATATGTGTAAACCAATGCATTGACGGGCTAGTTGGTACTTGTCCATAGGAACTTTTAGCGCAAGAAATTGACACAAGAAAGACAAGAAGCTCTGTGATCTGTTCGTCTTTCTTGTGTCATTTTGTTGCGCTGAAAGCACGGTGTCGGTGTATATACATATACTTATTAGATGGAGACACTTCTTGGCTTGCATGCAAGGTGCGTTTGACCAGATAAAGTAACGACATCGCACTTCTGTTGGTCTGCTGACGGCAGTGGATATCTATTGGCGGGACGACGCTACTTCAAGACAGAAAATTTGTTGAGTATGTACCATTGCTATAGCAACTGACATGGTCAGCAGCAACGCCGAATTCGCCGCATGTCGCGTTTTTCGCTCGCGATAAATGCAGCATGCGTTTCCAGCATTAGTTGCTAGCATGCCATAGCCGCATTCCCTGATTAGAAAATTCAGATTTCTTGCAAAGTGCCACATGCTACAGCAATGCCGTTTTGTGTTGAAGTTGCTTTGTCCCGCCAATAGATATACATTGCCATCAGCAGACCAATGGACGCGTGTCGTAGTTGCTTTATCTGGTCAAACGCATCTCGCAAGTGTCCTCACCTAAAGAGTACCTATCTTACGCTGTGGCTAAATGTTACTATGGATCTGTAAACAACAAACGAAGCTCTTCAATCCTGTGAACGGCACCGCATTCATCTATGATTGACAAACCCTCCCCCATTTCAGTTTGGCAAGGGCTGCGTCAAACAACTACAGAGGAGACCCCTTTGTGCTGACCAAGGCTGTGCCCGTGGATATGTTTCCCCACACACCGCACTGCGAGCTTGTGCTCCTCATGGAGCGTCTGAAGACATGATTAAAGTTCTTGGACTCAAATAGTCCAAAAAGCTTATGTCAAGTGTGGATACTGTGCTACTTGTGGTATGTTTAAATGTCGATGCAGTGCAGTATTGGGTATAAGAAGTAGTAAAAGGGTTAGCTTTTTATGCTTCATTTTGGCACATGTTATACCATTACGTAGAAGCTAAAGACATGCTTTGACGGACCTGTGTCATGTTTGTGAAAAAGTTAATCTTTGTTTTAATGCAGTTAAAGAAAATCATAAGCTAATGACAAGAAGTTGAGGTGTTTGTAAAGGTTACTTGCAGATGCACTTTGTCCTCGTAGGACATTTGAGGCATTCTTTGAGCAGTGAATAATAATAATAATAATAATAATAATAATAATAATTATTATTATTATTATTATTATTATTATTATTATTATTATTATTATTATTATTATTATTATTAGAAAGCATACTTCTAGAAAAAGCTTGGACTTTTTGTTTAGGTGTGCCTTTTGTTGAAACAGTGTCTGAGGATAAAGCAGCACACACCCCTCAGTTAAGAAAAAAGAAAAAAAATAGAAAACACTGTCATAACGTTATTTGTCCATGCTTTTATAACTAATATCAAACAAACAAAGTATCATTCTCTTTGTGAGTTCAATATGTTGACATTAGACTTCGTGTATTTCACCAGTGCAGCCGAGTTCCTCCATCTGCTGTGGCTGTATTTAATTATGTTCATAGATCGCTGCGATGTTGCCACATGTTTTACATGTTTTTGGCTTCTTACTTTGAACACAAGTATGTTCACAGCGTCGCAGTGACATATTGGTGATTATTTCGATCTTTGAATCAGTTTTTTCTGCGGCAATGTCACAGTAGTTATGGCGCTTGGCTGCTTTACTGGATAGAGGAGGTTCGATTCCTGCCGCGGCAGTTGCATTTCGATGGCAATGAATGCTGTAGGCCTATGTACTGTATGATGTTATTGCACGTTAAGGGACCCGCCGAGGTGGTCTGGTGGTTATCGTGTTCGAATGCTGACCTGAAGGTTGAGGGATTGAATCCTGGCTGCGGCGGCTGCATTTCGATGGAGGCAAAACGCTTGAGGCCTGTATGCTTAGATTTGGGTGCACATTAAAGAACACCAGATTGCTAAATTTCCAGAAGCCTCCACCATGGCGTCCCTAATGATCGTATTGTGGTTTTGGAACGTAAAACCCTAACAATTATAATTAGTACATGTTAAAGCTTCTCGGGTTGTTGAACTTATCCAGAGCCCTCCACTACAGCATGCCTCATAATCATATCATGGTTTTGCATGTAAAAACCCTGAAATTATTGTTGAATGAATCAGTTTGGGCCAGTCCTATGGCGTGGATGTAATTAAATACCAATTTTATGGGCACTACAGCTGCTGAACGGGGGTTGTCACTGAAGCCAGCATTACAGCAAAGCGACTCACCTTTGCCAGAGCAACAGTGGCGTTAGTTGGCAGAACATAATTCATCCGAATGCCCTATGGTGGAGGAGAGCTCACTTTTTTACCACCAGTCAGGGTGATCTAGGTTGTGCTCCAGAAAGATCGGGATTACACTCTAGATCACTCACTGCATTCTTTGACACTCTAGATCTAGAGTGATATAGAGTGTCAAAGAATACAGCTCTTGCCTTGGAGACGCCTAAGATTCTTGTAACGTTGGCTGTATGAACAGGGCTTGTATCACGGAATATCGGATCCACTTTCGTGAATTTTCTTCACCTCTTGGTTGATCGCTGCAACAGTTGGTAGAAGGCTGGTACCTTCAAGAAACATCACAGACCAGTGGTGTCGTGATAATTTTTAATATTCTTTTAATGTCTATACACACTGAAGTAGTGACAGCCTTAACAATTTTACAACAACATAGTAGTATTTGGCACCAAACATGCACACACCCTTGTGTCACCTTTGTCCAGTACATGCTAGATAATCAATGGGCTTACACATTTGCAAGCGCATGTGTGTGTGTTCTGAAATGTGTTTGTGTGTGCGATTTTTTTTTTTTCTGTGTATCGTGCCTGTATGTTTTTTTTAGACGGAATGTTGGAAACACAACTGTCGGGCCAGTGATAATGGCCAATGTACAATGACATACACAATGCACCCACTGGACGAAAACACGCTTCAAGCTTGGTTGGCGAGCACGAAGCAAAACACAAATCAGACACAGTGAAACAACCTTGCCACAATTAACGTGCACTAATTAAAGCAGTTAAAGCAAAAGCACTTCTCCAAAAAACGGTTACAGGAATTGAGGTTTCGGTGCCGAGTCTCTGTTGAACTTGATATGCAAGGAGGAGGAACTGCTGTCATGAAACTGCACTTTACCATGAGTGAAAGCATGCACTTCAGCAGCAGAGTATGCGCAACAGAAACAAGTACGCAGGATATGTTTCTGCCTAATCGAGCTTCGCAATTCGTAGGTTTTCTTTCGTATGCTGAATGCAGTTGACCTAGACTAAATTATTAAAGCGGCTAGGGTAGCTCCCAGTTATCTGAAATTTGAATGTACCTGCATCAATAAGGGATCAACCAAAGTATATACTAATTGTGGCCAACAGCACAAACTGAGTTACAGACTTAGTCGTGTTCAATGAATAAATGAAAATTAATGTTAACTGTATTGACACCATGTCATGTTCTCAGCGGCCAGATTGATCGTTGCTTTATTACTGAAACCTGCATACTACCGTAAAATGCCGAGCAAGCGCCCCTCTTTCTTTTTCGGGAGATCTGAAATAAGCGCCAAATAAGCACCAATGACTGGTCCGGGACCGAGCAAGCGCCCCCCCACCAAAATCTGGTCGGATTATCCTTCACCGTAGTGGGCGCGCTTGCTCGGCATTTTACGGTAATGCAGCAGTCTGAATACTGAACTTGACTGGGTTTCACACTGCACACACCTTACAGCATGTCCTCGAATTAGCCATTTTTTACTGCGTTTTTGCACCCTGGGAAGCCACTAAGTTTCACATAATAGAAATCCAGCATTCGTTTTGTTTAATTACCTGCCCAGATACTTCTTGTGATTCTATCAAATAAAGGACAGTGGCATTTTGATCTCATCGAACAGTCTTGCAGAATTCACCTTAGGGTGAGTTAGTTCACTGCACTGTGAAGAATTCCAAACAATGCATGAGTGTTGCGCGTGGCTTTTATATGAGGGTTCAAAAATGTTGAATGTGCCCTCACTTGGCTGCTTCACTTGTGGCTCTAACGTTTGCACTAAGCAAACCCTAGTGAGAGTCGAGAGCAGTATGACAGCAATGTGCAAATTCTCAAATTTATTGACTCGTGCCACTTTCGCATACAGGAGTGCCTGTCATTACCACATGCCATAGTGATCCATGGCAGTCCTCAAGCGATCGTCCGTGACATCTCACGAACATTTTGTTTCCTCGCAGTCTAGGCACAAAAGTGTTCAAATGTGTTCAAACAAGAAATGTTTTTGCAGTCAATGTTTCAACAAGGCAACATGTCTTCACGTAAAGCTGCAATGCGAAAGGATTAGCGCATGTATGATTGATGACAGGAGCGGCTTAAATGCAATTAGCATTTGAAACATGTTTTGGGACGGGCTGCTTTCTGTAAGCCACTCCCACTTAACACTGTGGTCACTGGTTCTGGCATTCTTGCAAGCAAGAACACCACATGTCACCGTTTTTCCACTCTGGTCATTAGTCACATGTGCTAATCTTTTTATGTTGCAACCTTACATTTAAATTTTGATATATTAGTAAAGAAGAAAAAAAGAACATAATGTTTGAGTAGTCACCAAGCGACAATATTGTGCCGCATTAATTGCACATGTTTGGTATACTGCACAGCCAGTGTCCGCTAAGCTAGATTGGATTTTCCAGTCGATACTCGCAATTCTTCCAGCCTTGTGTCAGACATTGGACGCAACAGATTAATTAGTACTAATAATGATAAATGAAAAAGGCTGGGAATCCGTATTGTACTGTCATCAGGCTGTATCTGCTCCCGACGCTCAACAGCAGCGTGCACTGCACTCGTCTGTTGGAGCGACGTCGCGTGCGCGCTGAATTGATGCGACGGCATCTCAATCTGGAGGCTTTCGTGGGACCTTGCATCCCTCGAAATGATCTCGATGTACAGTCGTGAGCAATGTGAGGGGAAACGCTGAATTTACCTTTTAAAGGGACCCTGCAACACTTTTTCGAGTAATCATTGAATAGTTTCATTAAAAGAGTTCATTGCCTCACGAATCAATTGCCGCAAAAATTTTTAGAATTCGTAAAATACGAGCGGAGTTACGAGCATTTGTCGCACGCTTCACGTGCTTTCTCCTCTCGGAGCAGTGGGCCCGCTGAAAGCTACACAGTGGAAATTGGAGATGAGGAGGAGGCAGGAAGCATCATGACCTCGAACACATTTTTTTTTTTTGTTTTTGTCATCAAACGCGCGGCTTACTTTCTATGTGATCACGAGTGCGGGCAAGTGGCGACATTCCTCGGCGGCCACAGTAATTATGCAGCTCACTATGCTCAAATCGGCCAGTGGCATTGGACTTTTTGTGTTGATGGCACGCTCATTTGGGTTTACAGCATCATTTGTCAAGAGAAGAGAGCGATTTCTAGCCGACTTCGAGAATTAATTGTAAATTTCAGGCCTCGTGCTGCGCTATAATTTTTTGCTCACATCTTCTCAGGAGCCTCTACTACCCGTCAGCAGAGTTTTCTGACCATGCTGAAAAAGTGTTGTTGTGAAAGGTTACAGTGGCTAAATTCAACGGGCAAGTGCAAAAATGTTCATAACACAAAATGCACCAGCGGAAAGGTATATCTTGCAATCCACGTTTTACATTTTTTTGCGCTGCTGTCGGCCGTTTATGTAGGGGCCGGGACAACCAGTATTGCCAGAACGAAAGCCTCCGAGATGAAGAGATGTTTTGCAACTTCTCCACTAGGGGAAGGGCGCATGTGCTGTGGCATAGTGAAAAAGACGGATTCGATAGGTCCCTTTCATATAACCACATTACAAATAAGCTTTGACTAAACGCTAAATCTGTGTTCCCGCTGATATTGTTGACGACTGTACTTGTCCACCATCTGACTTAACGCTAAATCTGTGTTCCCGCTGATATTGTTCACGACTGTACTTGTCCACCATCTGACACTTCGTGCTACGTGTTTCACACAGAAATATAGAATGTAACACGGCAACATTGATGTAGTTATGAAAGTGGGGGCGTTATCAGGATAGCTGCCATTTTACTACAGCAGCACGTATTTACAGCCATTCAGATTTCGAAAGAATTTCGCTGGTTTAGTTATTATCTGACCCTGTTACGGCGCGATTATCATGTTCCTTTTTCTGCCTTCGCGAAAGAATTGAACTGCTACTGTTTCGTGTTACGCAATGTTACGCAAGACATGTCATAGATTACCACTGCGTATACTTGTGGCAACCGCACTTGTTGAGATTTATAGATGTAAAGAGCATATCAGACTTTGCGTGGTGCCATGCCAGCTTTCCTATTTTTTTCTTTCTTTACTAGCCCAAATAGTACAGCAGAACCAGCGCAATGAAAGTCGACAATAGAACCTTCAGGATGTACGTATAGGCAGCATTTGGGTATTGTGGAGAGAATTAGGCAGCCGAAGATATCGCAATTTCACAAAAAAGAAAAAATAAGGAAAACTGACATACAACTCGGAAAAATAAAAGTGGGAATGCTTTTAATAGAGCCAAACTTTTTTATAATGAAGTCAACCGACACAAACAATTATCGTTGTGTCCAATATTCATTCTAGGCATATATTCGTTACACGCAGAATTGGCGCCAAGAACGCTTTAGATATGCATCAAGTATAGCCGATAATTCGTTACATCGAACTTCTACTGCACTGGAGCGGTAATGATTCTGTGGGCCTGTCTAGAACTCTACTCCTGAGAATTGCTGCTGGTAAAGTAAGAGGGGCTTCTAAAGCTGCAGTCGTTAACTAAGGCGTGCCTTCCTGGCCGCTAGAAATGCAGGCATGAGCAGTTTTACGTATGGCAAGTGTGCCATGCGAGCTAACATCCTTGGCAGCTTTCCTCAAAGTGGTTCTCACGTTGTCAACCTGCACCGATTGACGCTGTGAAAGACATCGTTCCTTCAATAATTCCATATTTTCGCGTGCTGTAGTAAAGGCTCGTTTCCCAAAACCTCGTCCATGCTCTTTTCCTCAAAGCAAGTGGAACTATAATTGCCACGTGCTGTTAAAATCACACAATGAGGATATCGAGTGACCACATCATTATTAATAGCCTCCGCATATTGATAACATACGGTGCCCAGTCCTTACAGGTGTCCTCTAAATCGCCTCCCATTTTTTAAAGGCGAAAACCTCAGATGCCTCATAAAACATGAAAAGTGATCTTCGGTGTCGACACGAGTGTCAAGAAATCATGTGATGACGTCATCATGATGTTCACAGCTGCCAAAATTTGTGACTTCCCCATAACATCACATGACATCGTTACTCGGTCAGTAGACGGGTTAGTTGTTACCAGCCAATGACGTTATCTTAGATGTTATATTAGATGTCGTTATTTTAGATGTTATCGTTAAGATGTTACCAATGACGTTATCTGAAACTTGTTACCAGCCAATGACGTTATCATGAAGCCACAACCGCCAAAATTTGTGACCTCATCATGACGTCACATTACATCATCACGCCTTCACATGACATCTTCGCTTTGTCAAAGTTGAGGAGGGGGATCAGTAAAATCAACTGAGAAGAAGAAGATTGCTTTCGCCTTCGAGTCGTCTTAGGCAAATGCATTAGGGACCGTGGGACCTATTATTTACTTATTTCTCTCTCTCTCTCTTTCGCGGAGAAACGTGGGCGAATGTAGGGCGGGGGTGGGGTGGGAGGCACATCGCAAGCGACGCCAGCCTGGGATTGCGAATTGCGGCGTTCGACTGCCCTGATACATTTCTGGGAGATGCGCACACTCGCCCCGTGTTTGACATGAGCTGACGAATTGCGCGAGACAACGAAGATGAGGGTACCAATGGTTGCTGGAGAGATTCACTAAGCGCACCTAAAATGCCGGTCATCCAAACCTATCTTCCAGATGTAACTCGTAGACTTTTAGATGTATGATTTCGATGTCGCCGCTGCAGTACCCGTTCCAGGCCGCATGCTATTGGATGGCGCTTTATAGTGACGTCATCCTCTCGCATCGAGCGCAGCCTTCATTTTGTTGCGTCTGTGCGTGTACCTGTACATTAATGACCTCGTCGCCTGCAGCCTAAAGAAGAGCTATCCAATAAGTGCGCGTGCACCTTCTCAGTCTGGAGAGATCGGTCTCACTACGGGGATGGGCCCGTACCTTGGTGCGGCGCCTCGGCACGAAAATTGAGCGCTATTGTGGAGGTTGAAACGATATGCAGGTATACTTCCACGTGTATTTCTGGGAGTTCGAAAGCGTAGCCTGGATAACACTCTGACGCATCGCTTGAAGGTTGTGGTATCTACACATTTCTGGTACGTATAGGCAGCGTTTACGACATGCTGACCACGTGGGTACTTTTGCGTAGCTCCGCTCGCTATAGATGCTTAGCCGGCATAATAAGGCAAGTATTTCGTTGCCACATCTAGTTACAGCTTGCCAAAATGTATCGGCTTTGGTCGTGGATTTCCACCCCGGCACCTCACATCTTGATCCCCCCTTCCCCGACGCGCCAGCAGCGCTTAAAGAGGTATTGACACGAAAATTTTTAGTTGTTTTTTTCGCCACATGAAAGGCCAACCCCGCAAGAGCCTAGAAAATGTACTGGTAAGCGTTAGTTCACCACTGAAAAACTAATTAAAATATGTTTTTAAAAGCTAGTTTTGGTTCCTACTGTACCCTGACGTCACGACACGGTATGAGCTTCTCGTCTCGTGCTCGCGCAGGATATCGCGACCTATTCATGGCCGCTCCGCGGCCGTGGCGGCGTTGGTGACGCACAAGCGGCCATATTGAATGCTTTAGTACCTGAAGTCATCACTACTAGTCATACTGGAGCGTGAAGTCGCCAGAATCGACACTGTATAGCCTGATGTCACGATATGGCAACGTAGAGCCGCGCCGTTGCCATAGCAACCGCCACAGCTACGCACTACCTGGCCTCGCCGCGCCTCGCTACCGTGTTGATTTCAGTGTGCGCCATGCGAAAACCGACTTCAAATGTCAAAATAAAAGATCAGCATTCACTGAGCTTCGCACTTGCCCTGAGATATCTCTGATTACAGGAGATTTGTATGTCAGAATACGAGCCTCACCTCGCGGGCAAAAAGCTCGATGGCTGGTCGCTCTGTGCTCTGAGCAGGCCCGTATCCAGATGCCCCCGGTGTTTTACCGATAATAAATAATGAAAAAATAGGTGTTTTTCAAGGTTTTGAACAGGTGCCCCCCCCACCCCGAAAAAAAAATCCTGGCTACGGGCCTGGCTCTGAGGTTCGCCCACATTAGTTCAATCTGCTGGACATCGTCAAGCCTAAGCACAAACGTTATTCGATCCTTCGCTTCTTCGTCGACTTTAGATCTACATTATAAACCACTCTGCTGATTCAATTAACTCTTATTTTTAATTTTCATTTAACCTCACACGTAGATCGTTCGCGCATGAACGGCCCGCTGAAAATGTAACCTTCACAGCGCACGCAGGCTTGTCAGTGGTCCGCACAACTATAGCTTCACGTAACTCGAGCGCAAACAGCACAGCTTCGTAAAATATATGCCCGACGGCAATCGCAGCCACATCTTCAAAGAATGTACACATATGCAACAGTATATATACGCGCGTACGTGTTGCCCCGCTGGCAAGCTGCATTTAAATGCATCGAACGGCGCAGACAAAGAAATAGATTTGCGGTATACATTTGGACGCGTTTCATTTTGATATCTTGGACGTTTCACGTACGACTTTCTATAAATATATATGTATATATGATCATATATGCACTATGTATGTACATTAGAACGGAGCACACATTGGGACCGCATCGCGTTGCACCGATCTGCACCGTGATTACTGAGAAATTGCTGTCGTGCCTGATTGTACTGTTTTTTTTTTTTGTATGTGTGTTCCACCTACGGTTGCTCAGGTGCACGAAGTGATTGAGAGTAATTGTCAGACTCGTTTCATAAACGCTGAACAATATTAACTGGCAATATCCACTTTAAATTGACGCATATATTTTTTTTTTCATGAAGTTATTCGTCTAATAAAGCGATCATGTACTTTTTCTCCCACATAATTCTTTCTTCCAGCATAAATGAACCGATATTCCTCACCATAGACTAGCATTTTGCGCAAGAAATGTTAAAAGACACTGCAGGCAATAGGGCATCGTGTCGTGTCGTATTACAGAATGCGAGGCAACGCGGTGCGGTCTCGGGTCCTCTCGACGTTCTGGGCATTTCCGCGAATAATTTATGGTCGCACTGATACACGGCTACCCTCGTTTAAGACAGACGACAGGCATGCACACGTGCAATTACGCAGTGTTCAAATGACCACACAACTGCACAACATTCACACGATTATAATATAGTAGTGCGAATCAATACACTCACACCCATTCTCTTGCCACAGTGTTATATAGTCCTTATCTGGTCACGCTCTCGTTAATTAATTAAAGTGAGCTGAATTGGCACCGTACTTAGTGTTTGCAACATTCGTCTGCTGGTCAGGTGTGGCGCCATTGAGAAGAGAGGGTTTAAGGAGGAGGAGAAGGGTGCTGCCAAAGGCGTTCCGCAGAACGTTTTGCAGAAGGGTGTATCCCAGGGGAAGGGGCAGTTTAACACAGATATGCAGGTCCTGAGTGTGCTAATGAAGCTTTGTAGCTTATTGCTACTGCACAGAAAAATATCCGAAATTCCAGGAGTGGGGGGGGGGGGGGGGGCAGCCGCCCCCCTTGGCTCCCTCCCGTCCCGACGCCCATGGGTGCAATTTTATGTGATACCACCTATTGTCCCCTTGCAGTACCAGAAAGCTGCCTAGATCTATGCTAAGTGTAATGGCGCAGCCGACACTCCTAAGGACATTGCACCAACCCTCTCCCCCCCCCCCTCCGAAAAAAAAAAGATTGACGCCACCCCTTCTGCAGGTGGCCTTTCCTGGTACCGAGCGTCATGTCGGTTTCTCGCTTTGGTTTGTCCCTAGCGTGCAGGGCGATGATGTAAGGAGTGGCCTCCGCGATCACCGACGCAGGGTAGATTTCTCGGAGGCCGTCCTACGTAATGGTGCGCTCAATAACGAGGACACGCCGAGAGCGGCAACTCGACTCTTCGTCTCTCACTCTGCCCTTTCTCTCTTGCGTAAAATTTATCAGGGCAACGCACCAACCGGCGCTGCCCTTGCAGGGGAGAATAGGTTTAACTAGTCAAGAACCTGTGTCCCTATGTCGTAGTCTATAGACCTTTTCACAGACGGCTCTCTGGGCGCCGCCCTAATTCTGTCTGGGCTGCGCTAACAAGACGTGACCTCCCAAAAATTGCACTGCCGAGGCTGCAACGTCAGCCTTTGTACTCCCGCGCGCAGCCCAGCATGGCGACGTTTTTTCTGTCCTGTGAAAAGGTCTATAGTCAAGCACAAACCTGTCACAGGCGAAATGTCCGAAGCGAAGAAGAATAGAGGCGAAACCCTAGTTGCGGTAACAGTATCTGGAAAAATCTATAGGCTACTACAAGATCGACTCGCTGCGTATAGTCACTGTCTCTGATAGCTTAATAATTATTAGACATTGCACTGACGTGACGTAACGATTGTTTATTGTTAGCGAGCTAGTAATCAACAAAGAAGTTTGACTGGAGTATCGGAATTATACACTCTTATCAGCACAGAGCCGTATCAATTGACTTTTTGGGTAGTGTATTTGAAGTATCCGTTTGCAAAGCAGCTACTTTCGGCCAGTAACCAGCAGCCTGACTTGTTGTATACTGCTGACCGTTGGCGAGCGTGTCATTTTGCCATTATGCCTGTCTGTCGTCAGCTGATACCGTGTCCTGACGGCAAACGGTGAGCTGTGCAATATAATCTAGCGCGTGATCACTTGTTATAACGGTGCAAGTGCCCGTACCCTTCAGACTTGTTCACGGCTTCGTTCGTTCATTCAATGAGAGCGGCTGTGGTCCGTCGTGTCAAAAAGACAACTTGGCTAGCGTCTCGTCTCGTCTTATGGCGAATGAAAAGCTCGGTGAGCGAAAAGTACTAAAGATGCACTTCGTTTCCAGAGTTTCACCGATAACAGTTCTGTTTGCATTTCCGACGTGTTACAGTGAGAGTATCGATTGCTTTCAGTTTAATTTTGAGATGAACTGCGAGTAATTGTTACGGAATATAGTCCGGAGTAACTGCATGATGAACGAGTGGGACTGCACCCAAGGAAACGTTTCACTATAGGCTGGAGGTTTATATAGCCGTGTATAAGCTTTCCTCACTCGTGACACAGGTCGGCGTGTTGGTAAAGCCTAATCGATTAACCTATACTTGTTACACGTGGGCAGCTTTGCGGACCCCGGTTGGCATGTACGGGCTCTGACGACGTCACAACACAAACGCGCCGCCGTGAGCGTCACAAAGGACGACGCTAAAACGCCATGCCCGGACGTCTTCCGCAGAACGCGAAAAGAGCGATCTCCGATCCAGCCTCCGATTGGGACGAAGTGTATAGGCTGGTCACATCTTAAACACACGGCTCGCACACGCACACAAACACATTGTAACATGCGAACCTGAATATGGCGGACAGACGTTGGGCCAACCAACCATACACGCACACACACAAACTTTTAAAATTGTGCCCAAAGTGGGTCAATCACACACGCATGTACACAGAAACTTTAAGATGGCGGCCTACGCGGGCCGATGGGACGCCCGGACTAGTCCTTTAACAATGTCCATACGTAAGATGATAGGCGTGTCCTTCGTCCTGGCAGAGAATGTGTAAGGTGGCACTGAAGAATTAGCACTGCAGCGGAACTCGTGCGCTCCGGACGGGCTGCTACTGGCGTGCGCTTGGCGTCGTGTTTGAGCGCGTGCTGCAAGTACGCTATGACGCCATCGCAGTGCACGCATTGGCAACGTCGTGCCGCAAAAGAGAGGGCGCCGTCGTCCACTCGCAATCCCGTGCGCAGTGTTTTGGCGAGGACAAAAAGTGACCGAGCGCTCAAGAGAAGAGTGATCCCCGGTACTTTTCGCTGCAGCTGTGCGACCGGTAGCAGTTGCTGTAGAGAGACTTCCTCGTCACGCTGGCCATGGTGCAGGCCATGGCGAGCTCCAGGCATCTGCGAAAGCCGGGAACGTTCGTCAGATTTAGCGTGTGTGTGTGTACAAACACGGAGCATATGCAAAGCGTAAGCACAACTAAAAACGCGTGAGTTGGACCCACCCAGACATATAAAAAGTACAGCAGAAATCAGGGGCGTAGCCAGAAATTTTTTTCGGGGGGGGGGGGGGGGGGGGGAGGGGGGGGGGGCACCTCCTTGAGTTCGGGGAGGGCACCTCCCTGAAATGGTCATTTTTCGCGCTGCATGCCATGGCGAAAAAAAATTTCGGGGGGGGGCGGGCACGTGCCCGGTGTGCCACCCCCTGGCTACGCCACTGGCAGAAATTTACTGGGTAGTGTCAGTTATCATTCTCAATGCAATAACATAATGGCGAATTGGAATAACATAATCGCGTTGTGAACGCGGGAGGCTTCCCGACGCGCTGTGCTTGGAGGCAGCTTTGCAGCTGCTGCTAGACCTGCCGGTCCCCACGTGGGAGTAGCCGGGTGGCGTGGGGCAACCTCAGTGTCTATTAATAAAGTTTCACTCACTCACTCACTCACTCACTCACTCACTCACTCACTCACTCACTCACTCCACTCACTCACTCACTCACTCACTCACTCACTCACTCACTCACTCACTCACTCACTCCACTCACTCACTCACTCACTCACTCACTCACTCACTCACTCACTCACTCACTCACTCACTCACTCACTCACTCACGTGACCATAGAGGGCGGTGGTGAGCTTTGGGCTGGGCGGAGCCTACGCTCCGCGACGTCGCTACAAGCGCCCCAGTATGTAGACGGCGCCTACAGCTGTTTACAAACGTGGAATAGGTGTATAGATGCACCAGAGCAGGGGTCTCAAACTCACCTCAGCCAGCGGGCCGCAGTCACGCAATTTAGTCCCGCAAGGGCCGCGGCAATGCAGGAGGTAGGAGTAGGAGCGGGGGGGGTGGGGGGTGTACAATTTGCCATTTGCCTGCATACGCTGCCATTTGGAAGAAAACTTTCCCATATCTCATATACAGGTCCTTTCTGAAGGAGATTTGGTGCCATGATTCCAACATGCCGATACCGATCTCCAAAATTACTCAAATATCTGGACGCCGATTGTGACATAATTTTTGTTTCATGGTTATGTTTCAAAGAGAGGTGAACACATGAGATTCCTCACAGAGACAATGCCTTAGACCAGTCAGGTTTGTAGCTCACGAACATACTTGATAAGAGAAAAAATATTTGGGGCGAAGACAGTCATGGGAGGGCCGCGGGCCGCAACCGAGAGCCTCGCGGGCCGCGTGTTTGAGACCCCTGCACTAGAGGGAACAGTGGCGCCAGTGTCTTTGGGAACTGCAACGCATGACGCCATGCATACGAATTCAGTCAGCATACGAATTATGAGTAGCACGTGGATTTTTTCTAAATTTCGTCCTTTCGGCTCTGTTTGGCTCCTCGTGGCCTGGAGCCGCTCTGTCGCAAGACGAAGTTTAGCCAACGTTCAGCAGTTCCACTTCGCCACCTAACATTCTAAGGTCACCGATTCAAATCGGCTCTCGAAGTTCACAGTGATCTTTTTCTTTTTATCCATAACAAACGCCAAAACACACCAATAAACGAAGCCACAAGTGCGTTCGAAGCCGCAAGTACGAATATTAGGCAAATCCGTGTACTGCCCATTATTCTCGTGGTGGCTGAACGATCGCTCGCAGCGCCAGAGTTCCCTCTAGTTAAAATATTGGCGAAACTCTATGGCCTCCCATTTTCAGCCCTGATCACTCTCTGCCTCTCTTTTCATGCTTCCCCTCCTTCTCCTCGTCATTGTAAAGGTAAAGGTGTATGCATAAAGGGACGTGAAATGGAGCATAAAGGTGCTTACGTAAAATTATTTCTAAATGTTTGAGTAAAGACAAACCAGATCTGGGATGATATTTAGTTAGCAACTTTAGTATTATATCTCTTTAAATTAATAAGTAAAGTTTCTGGATGCGCAATTTGACAGCTGAAACGGTCACTCGCACGTGGTACATGACACGAATGTGAACCCACACAGCAAATGAATAGACAGCGCCTACGCGGGCCATGACCGACGCTGCTAAAGCGGTCGTTGGAGGTGGCTTCTCCGCATTAAGGGTACATATGCGGTGAAGCCCGCTTGCCGGTTTTCCTTCCCTTCATGGGACATCTGTTATAGCCTCCTTAGTAGTGCCGAGGTAATGTACTACCTACTCGAAGTAACGTGCTATGCGTCGAATCAGCGCTGACGATTATCCCGCTATACAGAAGAGAGAAATAGTTGCGTGTGTGAAGCGATACATTACAGTAAGCAGGAGCGTAGCCAGAAATTTTTTTCGGGGGGGGGGGGGGGGGGGGGGGGGGGTTCAACCATACTTTATGGGTGTTCGTGCGTGCGTTTGTATGTGTCCGTGTATATATACGCAAGCAAAATTGAAAAATTTCGGGGGGGGGGGGGGATTTGAACCCCCCCCCCTCCCCCTTGGCTACGCCACTGACAGTAAGGTATTTTGTGGATGAACTTCTTATGTTGTATGGTTGCTTCGGAAACAGATGTCGTTTTCTTTCTCGGGCTCCGCAGCACTTTCAGAGGTGCTCGGCGCTGGCTTCAAGAATCGGAGATAAAAATTGCAGAAGGGAGAAGGTTTGGCTGTGATGGTAATTCACCGTTATGCACAAAACATCGTCCGAATTGCGCTTGCTCCGGCCTGCTGCAATATCGCAAACAGCGTGCTAAACGGAAGGGATCGGAAAGGCGAAGGTTCGACAAAACGAACCTTCCGCCACCTTGCGGGATTTCGCAGAACCATGTGCTTCAGGTTGTCGATTAATTCGCACTCGCGCTACCAGTTGCTATAAGAAAAGCTATAAAAAAAGTTATGAAAAAGCTTCCTGGTTAGCTAATTGGCTGAGCCACCGCCCAGGAAAGGCGTTGGTCCCGGGTTCGATAGCCCGACCAGGACGAAGTTTTCGGCAACTAAGGAGCTTTCTTTCTGATAAATCCCTTACAAATTTTCTTCTGGCTTCGTGTTTCAAACGGGCGGGTGGTTGTCAATTTTCCCTTCACGTCTGTGAAGTTTGTGCTTGTACATTGCCTGCGCGCTATTGTGACTTAGACACTCATCGTTAAACGGGTTTTGCTGCCTCTTGCACGCATGTGTGCATTGTTGGGAAACCAGTGCCCAATTTACTACATTCAGCGTGGCCGAGAATGTTGGCTAGTAGGGATGATTCGTAGCAGTGGTCCCGCGCAATCGACCCTACACTTTAGACGTGGTGACAGATTAATGTGATTTTGTGCAACTATAAAGTAAAGGTTACATTAGCTTTGAGTGCATAAATTCTAAACTCGGTAACCCTTACTATCGGTACACAAGATCACATTTATCGGTTACCACGTTTAGAGTTTATACGGAGGTTCTCGGTCCTCACTTCCTCGATCATCTCTCCGTGCCTACAGTATATTTCGATATCGACAGCATAAAAAAAAGTCACAGTTTCACCACAAGGGCGAAGCAATAAATGCGATAGCAACAAATTGTAATGTTATACGAAGGGAGGCTGGCAGCTAACTTTTAGATCCGATCTCACGCAACTCTAGAAAACGCTGGTTTAAGAGAATACGGCCGCTCCAGGACACTCTTCACACCACGTTCTCTTCGCTTTGAGAGCGCAGCACGTAGAAGGGTATACCGGCCGCCCGCTGTCGGCTGCCGAGATAGGGATAACGCGCGCCAGCGACCACCGCGCGTAAAATCGAAGGTCGCTCGAGGGAACCCCCCCCACCCCCTCCTCCCTCGCGTCTTTTCACGCTCGCGAACGACGGGCGGGGCCGGTCGGTCGAACAGTTGGGGGGGATCTTATCACATGCGCCTCGGAGCGACGGAGATGGGCCGGCTCGTTTGATCTCCGCTTCAGCTGCGTTCATCGTCCCGCTCGCGCGCTATTACCCGCTGGATAGAACGTACGATGCCCAGGGGGCTCTCAACAATTTGGACTTTATACGCGACATGACGGCGACGGCAACGGCGACGGCAAAACCCCGTCGAGACTGTCCATATAGTTGCTATCGCAATAAAACGAACGTGTATGCGTGTTGCATGCGTGTGAATACCCACCTGTGGAGCGTGTGGTACGCGAACCAGGGCAGCACCGCGGCCGCCCTCGGTGTGGCGGCGAACATGCCGTGTGGTCCGGCCACTCCGTAACCCTGCAGGCAGCACAGCACGATGCCCATCACGGCCGCCAGCAGCGTCTGGCGCAGCAGGCGCTCCACGCGGCTGCGCTTCTTCTGCGGCTGAGGCTGGCCCCGGCCGGCCCTGTACGTAGTCGTCAGCCTGGAACGGAACGTGAGCGTATACAGTTAAGGCCAACTAAAGAGAACCTTGCTCTTTACTATTCCGTAACTTTGAGGAGTCATAACTGCTCTTTTCTTTTTCTCTTTCTTTCTATCTCTACCCGCCACGGTAATCTAATGGTGACGGTGTTCGACTGCTGGCCCGCAGGCAGGCCCGTAGCCAGGGGGGAAAAAGGCCCAAGCCCCCCCCCCCCCCCGAAATTCGGATGAGGGGGGCCCGGGGGTGTTTTACGGAGAATAAATTATGAAAATAGGTGTTTTTCAAGGTTTTCAACAGGTGCCCCCCCCCCCCCCCCTCATTTCTCCGAAAAAAAAAATTCCTGGCTACGGGCCTGCCCGCAGGTCTCGGGATCGAATCCCGGCCTCAGGGGGCCGCGTTTTCGCTGGAAGCGAAAATGCTGCAGGTCCCTGTACTCTTTGAGAGTTAGGTGCACTTTCAAGTGGTCGAAATTTCCGCAGCTCTCGACAGCGGCGTCTCTTATAATCATATCGTGGTTTTGGGACATTAAACCCCAACAGTTATTATAATTTTCTCAGGATGAGACGATCGAGTAGCGATTACTTACAGCAGTGAACCGGTGGTTTCTCGTGGACGTGTCCATGCACGTGTCGAGTGGCCACCGGTTTTTGGCAGGGTGCTCCGCCTCTGGTCGCGAATTTTTTGCACGGCCGAGGAGGGCTGCTGTTCGCCGACGCTGAATTCGGCTTCCAGCTTGGACTGCGCGGACAGTAGTTGTGTTACGGTTTAGTTGGTTGAAGATTGTGTTGGAACAAGTTTGTTCCCGACATGAAAGTGAATACACATAGACCTCTGAGGTCACACCTGAAGAGGGCGCACTGATAGACCTTAGAGTAGGATGCCTAGATGCCAGCGTTCCTTCGCATATATAGGGTAGTGACACCCACACTGACCGCGCCGCCGCCGTATTGGGTCGAAACAATGGAGCTATCGCGTTGTGTGATGTTGCCATATTGGGTCCAACAGTATGCGCTGTCACTATGAGAGAACGCTGGTATCGAGGTGCCCTACCTCAGAGGTCGTACCGATAATCGTCGTGCTGATTGACCTTGCATCTTTCAGAGGCTCTGGGTTTCAAAATGAATTCAAATATTAACTGGTCAGCGGTTGATATACACATATAATGTTGGAGGCAATAAAGTCAAGCAGAGAAGCGATAGAGTCGGAGTCATTACACGCGTAGATAACAGTAGCCATAGAAATAAACGCTTGCATCTAGGGAAATATAAATAAAACGATTGTACGTTTGACTACAATAGACGAAACAACATTTTATTATATAATAAAACCTATGAGACTGGTCGCCTTCCCGTCTCAAAGCAAACGCTAATAAAGATCATCACCACGAAGTCATAACTCTAGATGTGCACTGGTTGTCGTTAGAGGTAATCCTCCGAACGAAAAATGCCTTTTTCCTCAACTTTTTCTAACCTGTTAGCATTACTACGGACTCGATGACAAAATGTTTACGAATTTATGTGAAGACTATCATATTTATTCGACTAATACTAGCAGTGTCGGCTAATTACATGTTGGAGAATGTTACTTCCTGAAGCATAGCGTTGGCCAGAGTTCTTTAGCATTGGCTTCTGTTGCCTGTCAACCTTAATGAAGGTAATTGCCGGTAAATAAAAGTAATACTAAGTCACTTCTCTCGCTTTTACCGCCAAATAGCCGCTGAATTTCATTTTTGCTGTTTTCAAGAGGGTAATCTAATCAACTATAGCTTGAGCCATTTAATTGTGTATATGCAAAATGCATCTTGATGATTGCTTAACCTGGGCAATTATTTTACCTCGGAAGCTCATTGGCTCTATGCATATTAATAAACGGAGAAATGCTATTCATTTGTCTGGCATCGAACGCTCTCAGTTCTTTCGCGGTGGCGATTTCTCTGCGCTTCTACCACATAGCTGCTACTGCAGCATCTGCACATCTACATGAGTGTGACACATTAGTCATAGGGTGTTGAAATGTTATTTAAGCCAGTACAGCTGGAAGATCAAGCTACGCATTTTTAGAAATACCACTAAAACGCCCCTCTTCGGCAGTCGTGTTATCCAGTTTTGGTCGAAGACACGATCGCATTGACCGCACAATAATACATGACTCCTATGTAACGCTACCACCCTCTTCTCGAAAAACGCATTCAGCTGAATCGCATCAACGAAATTCCACTGCAATTCCTGGCGTTTCGCTTTGGGAATTGAAATTCGATTATCTATTTATCTTTTGAATACTCGCGTAATGTGAATAAACAAATAAATAAATAAATAAATAAATTTCAGGAGCCCTTGCCTTGTCGCGAAAATGGGGGCAAGCTAACTTCTTTCTTTCTTTCTTTCTTTCTTTCTTTCTTTCTTTCTTTCTTTCTTTCTTTCTTTCTTTCTTTCTTTCTTTCTTTCTTTCTTTCTTTCTTTCTTTCTTTCTTTCTTTCTTTCTTTCTTTCTTTCTTTCTTTCTTTCTTTCTTTCTTTCTTTCTTTCTTTCTTTCTTTCTTTCTCACTGCGCAATGCTCCCTCCTAACTTTTACCTTCCTCCATGCCGGCAATAGGACCTTCGTCCATGTGCATAGCAGCAGAGTACTTCAATTGCTACAGACGTGTTAACACCCAGGCAACACTGAAATGTCACGTGGCGACGTTAAATGACAAGTGACATCGATAAAAGGCCAGCTTGCCATATCAGAAACGGCTGATAACCGACAAGCCTCCGATTGAGTGAGCATCAGTTATTAGAACATCAGTTATTAGTTATTACTTATAAGAACATCAGTTATTAGAACAGGTAGGCACGTGACCATCGCACTTTCGAGGGCAGCATTTCCGTTCGTCGCCGGCGCCAGATTTTTCGCGTGCGACGCCGCCGAAGTGTGCGAGTTGCAAAAGCTTCGCTTAAAAAGCTGCGGCGGACGCACCATGAGAGGCTGCTGCTGTTCGCGAGTGAGCTGCGACGGGCAGAGAGGCAGCGAGGTTTGCGAGCGTAGGCCACCGGAGCTCTTCGGTAAATCAGGTCCCGCGTCAGGTTCCGGTTCCGGACCTTCAGTCGACGACGAAGAACCTGCGTCATCACGACCGCCGTTATACGTCGCCAGGGCCGTAACTAGGGGAGAGTTGAGGGGGTTCTGACACCCCCCCGAATTTTTTTTTATGCTTTAACTTTTCAGGTGATACTAAAGTATTTAGACGCTTTCACATTGACCCCCCAGTTACCAAAGTTAGCCGTTCGACACATAAACACCCCCCCGAAAGAAATTCCTGGCTACAGCCCTGTACGTCGCAGGAACAGGTCGGGAGGAATGCACAGACCAAAGAGCATTGATGCTGCAACAATTGTGGCAAGAATCGCGAGTCCAACTCACTGGCTGTCCTGTGCTCGTTGGAAGGTGAAGAGGGACCTCCACCGGCGCCCTGCGCGCTGCTGAGGCTGATGGTGCGCTGGTGCTCGTCGGTGACCCGAATCCTGGGCGCCAGTGCCTCCCAAGCCCCGCGCATGGGGACGCCGCTGGTCGTGTAGCTGCGCGGCATGGAGCGGCCGGCTCCCCCGCTGCCGGACCTGGAGAAGTGTTGCGCAGAACAGGCCCATGTTTTAAATGACTGCGAAGTGACTTGCGTGCTTCAACTTGGGTGTTTTATTGTTATAATACAGGAAGGTGCCACAACACAGGACAAGGATGAAGTCCAGGGAACAAGTACGGGCACACACTACCAACTGATTTATTTTTGAAACAACACTCAATATAAATAACTGCACGCACATGCATACTTATATTGAGTGTTGTATCCAAAATAAATCAGTTGGTAGTGTGCGCCCGTACTTGTTCCATCGACTCCGTCCTTGTCCTGTGTTGCGCCACTTTCCTGTATTTTAACTATGCACCAACTAGTCCCAGCAACAAGTTTTATTAGACTAGTTTTTTATTGTTCTTTTGTGATGATATAAGTTTTGTCTTCACATTGTCTGTGACGCAATTGAAAGCTTCGTGGTTGAGTTAGTATTGATCCAGTGTTTCAAGGGCCCCTAAACAACCTCTGAAGATAGAATGAACGAGCGCGTTGTTCCCGCCTGGTGTTTCCAGTCTTTTCTAAGGAATTCGTGACGCCAGCAATCTGTTCCGTGACGTCATGAAGAAATAATATACCGATTGGTCCATGTACGAGGGATATCCGTTGCGAATTGTCTCCCGCCCTGCTTTGCTATGCAGTCGCACGCCCGCGCTACGTTGTCTCGCATGACTATCGTGCGCGATCAACCGATTTCCATCGCTTTGTGCGTTTTTGATTGCGCAAGCGAATATAACAGCGTGTAGTCGAAAAGTGCGAAATCTGTTAGACTCAACGCTTAGTGCTGACATTGTTCACGTTTTATTTTTATGAAGAAATAAGTGGCGAGGAGGAGCAGGCGCTTGTAGGAAGGGTAGTGAAGGCGAGTAAGATATCACTCCCATCACTGCCTCGTCTTTGAACTCGGAGTGGTTTAGGGGCTCTTTGACACGCGTGCAAGTGAAACGGAGAAACGCTGGCTCGCGGCTAGAGCTTTTACATGAATATATCCGAGCATTTCGCTGAGCCGCCATCTTATTTGTTCAGCAAAGTAGCCTGCATCGTTTTTGTCTCCGATGCCGTCTTCTCGAGGCTGTCTATTTTGCCGGCTACGTGAGGATTGGAATGGGACTTATGATGGCGGCTGTCCGCTTAGCTGTCTATTTGGCCGTCTACGGTGAATATTGGAACACACCCGTGGTAGCATGGTCATCCGATGGTGGTGTTCTGAATGTTTTCTTACTTGTGTCCTCGTCTTTTCGCGCAGTTTACGAAAGTTTGTCGCAATGAACCAACTAGCCCGCCAGAACGTATTACTGTCAGCTAGAGGCAGATTTCCTTGCAGCCTTGTACCGACCTTTCCAGAGTTCCGAGAGCCATGATGCCCTTGTTTTCGTAGCATGCCGAGGATGCCGCGACGTCTGTCGCGGCGTCCGCAGGCCTTGCGGGGGCAGGAATAGCAGCATGGGCAGCTGGGAGATGGACTGCTGCAGCCGCAGGCAGGAGCACACGCACGTCGAGCACAGGAACAGACCCCAGGCAGTGAACGAGAGCTGGGTGAACAGCCACACCACCTGCGATCGAGGATAGTGTGCGGAGGAGCATTGGTTGGTCGCTGTCCTTGGACACTGAGCTCCGAGATCGCGCGTGTCCGCAAGCTGTGGGAGCGAGCGCAATCTACCGAGGCCGTGCCTCGACCATAAAGCTTCCAGCAACAAGTGCTATATAGAGTGCACTTCTAGCGCTGTAGTGTCGTACATTATATAGTGTCTGGAACAGTACAGAAAAAAAAATCGTCCGCTGCGCCTGCATCATAGCGCATGCATCTTTCGCCCCGCTGTGAAGCCGAGTCAGAGGAGCGCGACGGTGCGTTTACTTCAGTTCGCCGTCGTTTTGTAGCCGAGTTGACCGCGTCTTAGCGAGACTCGCTTATATATATATATATATATATATATATATATATATATATATATATATATATATATATATATATATATATATATATATATATATATATATATATATATATATATATATATATATATATATATATATATCGTGTGAACAAGGCGATGGTAGGAGAAGCCGACGAAGAAGTGCGCGTGCATTAGAATAAATGGATGGCATCTGAACCACGACGTATCTCTGTTGTCTAACGTCACACACACTCACAGATAGATGGACGTTATATATATATATATATATATATATATATATATATATATATATATATATATATATATATATATATATATATATATATATATATATATAAAGAGAGAGAGAAAGAAAAACGCGAACTCTATGCAATTTCTTCCATGAAATCCGTGCGTAGTGATGCGCGTGAACGACGCTTTGCTAAGACTGTAAAATACAACCTGTAAAAGCTGCAACGTGCCCGAAAACCGAGAGAACTAGTGCACTTCAGCCACTTTATACAAAAAAAGCAGCGCTTGAGTGCATCGCATCGCACCCCACTGCCCACGCTAGAGAGCACCATAGGCTTTACTGCCGGCAGGATATAGCTGCTGCGCGAGGAACGAAACTGAAACTGTCGAAAAATGCATGTAGACAGTTCGCTAGCTAACGCAATACAATCCGAAGCATCGTGAGGTGCATAGTTACCACGGCTGCCGCGGGATACCGCTGCAAAGTCCGCGCGGGCGCTCGCAATCAAATTGAAAGTAAGCTGCGCGTTTAAAAAAAATAAAAGTAAAATAAATTCTTAACGGTCATGACGTGCGCTCACGAACGGATGTAGCTTCTTTCCCCCTTGTCATCCTCCCCGAAGTTCCTTGCCAAAGGTTGAGCGCACGACGAAAACGCGGCTTTCGTAAGATAGAGTATACTGTACCCTGAACGAGTTCTGCATGGCCCAGAAGAGGTCGGATGCGATGGCGAGGCAGAAGTGGAAGACGACGACGAGCGAGACGCACGTCTCGTCTCCGACTCGTGCGGGACTGGGCTTGGCCTGCGTGAGCTGCACGAAGGCCAGCTGCAGCAGCGCGAAGGCCGACAGCAGGCACGGGAAGGCCAGGTCCCACAGCATGGCCAGCATCACGCTCGGCATCAGCTGCGCAGAGGATACAGCGCCTATACACAACTGCACGCGCACCACACTCGGTTAAACCTGAGAATAGAATAGAAAAAAAAAAAAAAACTCACAGGGTCCCTTATAAGTCCGCCTCGGTTACGTCGTGATGGCGTTAAAATGACGTCATAAATTTTGTCGATCAGTGACGTCATCACGAGATCATTTTTTGCATCCCTCCTGTTGACGCTGCCAACGCGGGACACGCTTGTCAATCACCTACGTGAGACGGTCGTGCAAGCTGGCTTCCGTTCTAGTGACAAAAACTCTTTTCTTTGTGCTAACGTATAAGTACGGCCGCATATCGAAAACTAAAGGTTCGTCGTTCCTACCTAAAATTTGACCTTTGGCTAAGCAGTGATTTTATAGTCCCTGGTTAAATTTGACAGGACGTTCAGGTTTTCGACTTAAAACCAGAGACACGAACATGTGTCTGTATGGATACATCCAAAACTAGCTCAAAGCACTAGACGTTATGGAAAAAATGCCCCCACCTCCCCGAAGGGAATCGTGAGGAAATGCGAATGCATTTCGCGCGCGCTTCACTCCATTTATATATGGTGGTTGTTGGTTGTGGTTCGAAGAAGGAAAAGGCGCCTAATTTCTGCAGCCCGGTCGGGAGCACAGCGCAGCGCCTGTTTTTTTTTTTTTTCTGGTTTTCTTCTGCTTTTTTTTATTTATTTTTTTTATTTTTTTTGTTCTTTTTTTCCTTTTTCCTTTTTTTGTCTTTTTTTTTCATATATAGCTCCGCCGAGCTCCCGCGATGCGAGCGCCCTCACGCACTTGAAATGCATTCGCATTTAAAACTGGGGATGCGTAAAGCACGCAGCGATGGAGCGGTGTTTCCTACTGGAACATGCCAATCGCTGCTAATGTGCAATGAGAGACAGAAGACTCCGACTGGACACAGAGACCCGCACTCCGCTTTTAGTTAACGCGCACGCTGCGAATTTTTATTGTTCAACAACGCCCAGGAGAAATCTCCCACCGGCACCACCTTGGAGGTCAAGATCCATTGCCATATATAGGGGTGGCCAGTGAACGGTCGTGCAGCGCGAGCAGTCGGTTTTTTCAACCAAGAAACTCGCTAGCAGACGCTGCCTGTGTCGGCGTCGCGAGGCGAGAGAGGGGGTGCGCGCATGCGCAGTGGGAGTGTGGACGCTGCGGGCAGAGATGCCTAGAGAAGAGAGGGGGGGAGCGTAGGAGATGAGAGAGAGGTGGGACGCGCATGCGCAGTGAGGGGTGTGGTTGCCGCGGGGAGGGATGCCTAGAGGAGAGAGGGGGGAGAGAGGAGGTTTTTTTATTTTTATTTTTTTAAAGGGTTTGCGCATGCGCAATAAGGGGTGGTCACGCCGCCCACCACCACCACCGGATTAAGCTTCGCCATAAGATGCTTCACATCTAACACCTGCCGGCGCTTACCTCCTCAACCTATCCTCCTCCTCCGCGGACAACGCTGGACAACGCCGGACAACGCCGGACAACGCCGGATGCCTGACATAGCCCTACTATGAAATGCATTCGCATTTAATAAGCAATTCGACTTTTCGAGGTAGGATGCCTGCTGAACGAGTTAGTGTCACACGATGTTTGGGGACCTCTTTTATTACACTAAAGAAAAAGGAATTGCCGGAACTGTCGTGTCCCTCGATCAGGCGAAGGCGTTCGATAGGATCGAGCGGCTAGGGTGGCGTCACTTGTTCGCAGTACTGAGGAATTATGGATTACCCGATGAGTTCGTTAAATGCTTTGAACTGCTACGAGGGCAGTATCTCTACATACACTCCGTGCACTGCGACTGGCGCGCCGCAGCGCGGCCGTCAGAAGAGACAGTCGTTGAGAGCCCGAGCAGAACCAAATGCTCTCCCACGCTCGCTAGCACGTAGTTTACCGTAATCAATGAACTGCTGCGTGGTCGACTGTACCAACAGGTACACGTCGTGTCCTGCGGGAACGACGTTTCACAGTTTCGACTCGTCTCTGCTTTATTGGGCAGCGACATAAGTGGATCACGGCTGTGCGACGAAAAAAAATGTTTGGTTCCCGCTCCCTACAACGGTCTCGCGTTCTGCTGCTGCATGCTTGGAATTGGTCTGAGACACCACCTCTACAGGTGCAATGATCTTGCGTGATGTTCCTGCTGCCATAGAGCTGGTGAGAAAAGAAACGTATGCAAGGCACTTTATAAAATGCTCTGTATACGTTCCATCAGTCTTGAACTGAATTATAATTCGGCTAAAGACTGATGGAACATTTTAATGGACCTTACTACCTCGCCGTCTACCCTTCGCAGTTATGGGGTATGCAACGAGGTCAATTAGTGCTTTGCTGGGTTGATAGGACCATCAGTTTAGGGGTGAACTGAGTTACGTAGCATATTACCGTAAACACAACTAGCCGCCCAGCAGCGCTATGCGCACTCGGTAGGATCAAGCTAAGACGCAGAGTAGCAGAACTACAAGGTCTGTACGAAAAAACGAAGCTTTGCGAATGCTGTAGCGACGGATGTGCATGTCATTGTGTTTCGGAAAGCAACATAAACAACGCAAGAGGTTGTAGTAAATGACAGACGTGACGGTGGCCGAAGGTGACCGTGCCGTCGTCGTCGCCACTTTACAAGGTGAAGCGAAAGACGAAACGGGGCTTCGGCGTCCTCTCTGGCCGAAATCGTAGCACGTTCTCTTTCTCGCCCGCGCCTCAAGCTCTTAGCATAAGCAGTGTGAGCGGTCAGGTAAAGACTGTGATCATGATGAGCGATGATAATGCCGCGACAATTTCAGGCAAAGCTCTTTGCGAGACTCGATGACTGCAAATCACCGTTGCACGAAGCCGCAACAAAGGAGTTATCGCCGCCCGGCCACTCACCGTAATTTCTACGGCGAGTGTCCTCCGTGGAGCCATCGATAATTCTAAATGCTCTGTGTATTCTGCAAGTACGCGGGTAGTGGACACGCACCAATAATATTCTAAGTGTCAAAGATTGACAACTTACCGCGACGGTTATAGAGTAAGCATCTTGCATTACACATGCCTGACGCAATCACTTACCCGTCAGTACTGACAACGCGCAGCAAGGCGCTCATTCAACGTGGAAAACGTGGCCGATTTCGTCCAGGTTTTCCGTTTTATTGATGGTGGCATCGCGGCAGAATGACGATATCTTTAAATCCAGCTCGAAGCACTAACGCGCCGGCTACGGGCGCTTGCGCCATCATAGCTGTCAAAGCAATGAGGCGCTGCTGTCTGCTAAGATTCTCAACGTTGCACGCCCGCCGCACCACTCGCGGCGCTGCGCGCGGTTTTCAAGGCGCCCCCTATAGGTCCCAAACGGAGTGTATAAAGCAGTGACATGACTGAGAGCTTCGCTTTAGAAAGGGGCGTCAGACAGAGTTGTCCGGCCGCTCCAGTTCTGTTTCTATTGTCGCTATACTCCGTTTCACACATCAGGTGCAACGCTGTGGGACTTCTTGCAGTCGATACGTTCGCATTCAGAAATAGTTCAATGTTGTTACTTCCCAAAACAGATTTTTCTGTCTCGTTTTCAGGCTCATTATTAAATGAGCATGTTTCTTACCTTACAAGTAAAAAAATAAAACGTTGTAAACGCTCGGCTCGCGCGAGCGATGACAGCAACAAAATCCAACCACGAGACGCGCGGAGGGATACATCTTGCTGACCGAACTTCTTGCATAGCTTCCACAGCGTTGCACCTGATGTATGAAACGGAGTATAGATCCCCTCATCAGAAAAGTCGCGATGTGCCCTGGAATCAGATGATTTCCCATGCCAGGCACTGAAGAAATTAAGGTTACAGCCTACGCCGATGATATTTCGATATTTGTAAGAAATGAGAGTGGTTTTTCCATATTTTTGGAGCTGTTTCAGCAGCACTCCGCACTCTCTGGCGCGTAGCCGAATACCGACAAAAGTAAGGCGCTTCGCTTCGGAGCCTTCGCCGACGATCTCGTGTTCAATTCTTCAACGCTGTCAGAGTTCTCGGAGTGATCTTTGAAGAAGGGGGCATTGCGAATAGAACATGGGAAGACTCAATAACTAAAACGAAGGTCGTGTTAAATAGGGCTTTGGAGTACAGGCTGTCACTCGCTGCGAGGGCAGGTGTGGTGAAGACGCAGGCTTGTGCCTATGCTTACACATCGCACACATTGCGTTGTTGCTGCCCAGTTTCGTGCAGCGTCTCTGGACACTCATCGGAGCATTTATATGGAACATAAGCCTGCCAAGGTGAAAACTAGTTGCCTCAAGCTGCCCACAGAGCACGGTGGTCTGGGTCTTCCGGATATTAATATCTTCACTAGAGCGCTGGAGGCAAAAACAATCGCTAGGTTGTTCGCTGATTCGGAATACCCGGGAAAAAGCCTTCCAACGTACTGGACAAATACTCTAAAGACTACGTTCACGACAGAGAGATACAGTGGACGACTGCAAGCTGAGAGACCATTAGACTTTTACAAGGCTGTTAGTGACTTTAAGCACGCAGTTGATCAAAAACCGGAGGATAAAGTATGTGAAGAACTAGCACCAATAGACATAAGCTGCTTGTTAATGGAAGATACGCTAAGGCGAAGATAAAAGAAAAACGAACCCACGCCGGTGGACGACATGGAAGATTCTCGCGCTTTGCGCATCGTGCATATGGTGGTATCGTGCAGACGCCATCCGCGTTCCAGCGCTCATAAAACTCATTTATCTTCCCGCGTGGGGGGGGGGGGGGGAGACGCCACAGCTGGCACCGTGCCAGGGAGCTTCAACGGCGACGGCGACGGCGGGGTGCCAGCTAAAGGAGCTTCGCTCCTAAAAACAAAGTTTCCGAAGTGGTTCACGAGCTTGACTGCTGAGAATATGGAGCGTGTTACCGATGCGTCAAGGCCTCACCAAGTTGCACGTGACACCAAATGATATATGCACGAATTGAGGGGCAATCCGACACCACTAAGCGTGCGTTATTCGAAAACGTTGCTACTAAAGGTGTAAACTCGTCGGGCGTGCGAGGAAAACGCTCCGTTTCTTCCGCCGAACGCCGACAGTTTATCATGCTCCTACTAAGATGGCGGCCGCAGCCGCCATCTTTTGGTGGGCACGGCTTCACTCCTGGGCAATAATTTCCACTCCAGCAATTTTTTCCCCCCAAAACCTGATTGGTTGCAACCGAATATACTATGATACACTGTCGTCGAGAGCCAAATAAGTTGGAAGTTCTGGGAAAGATGGAATCTTGAACAGATGAAAGGTCCTTGGAACATGGACTGTCGCTGGTGCCGACGTTCCGACAAGTGAACTTGTCTTCTTCACGGCTGCAAATGCCTATACCTCAGCGAGCGCGCGTGCATGTGTGCATGTTTAAAATGCGCACGCACGCGCCAAGGTAAGCAGTTATATAGGCTGTATAACTGCTTACCTTGGCGCGTGCGTGCGCATTTTCAACATGCACACATGCACGCGCGCGCGCTGAGGTGTAGGCATTTGCAGCCGTGAAGAAGACCAGTCCGCCTGTCGAAACGTAGGCACCAGTGACAACCCGTGTTCCAAGGATTTTTCGTCGCTGTAAGACCCGCTCACCTGCCTGGAACCGTACGGGTCGAGGAACAGGCACAGGCATCGCGTGAGCCCCAGCACCAGAAGGAAGACGTTGAGCGTTGAGAGGTGTGGCCTCGCCGATAGCCTTGCCCGCAGGCCCAGCGCCGTGAGGAAGGCGGTGACGGCGAGCCCCTAGAAAGAGGCAGGCTAGACCGTACGCGTGAACGGGCCACAACCACTGGACGCGTTGGCGGAGCTCGGTCCAGTCCGGGAGACGCCACCTGCGAGCGGGGTATGATGTGAACGCTTGGTTAGGCTATATGGGGGGCGCCATATAGTCGGTGTGTTAGCCTTTGTAGGGTTAGGTTAGGGTTAGACTGTAACTTAGACTATATGGCGCGCCAGACTAGATGGGGTGCCATCGCGTACCCCATATATGGGTACGAGAACTCTGTTATACTTTTCTACGGGATTTGTGAAACCCTGATTTGGCAGGTACTGAGCAGGTGCGCATGACTGGTTGTGTCTAGCACCATCAACAAAGAGAGACATAGAAAGACAAACAGACGATGTCTAAAGTGGTTTTTCAAAATAATGCGGTCTTGTTACATCGTTGTAAGACTTCTGGTGCCTCTCACTAAACTATGGACCTAAATATATGCCTCAAAGAACAGCTGGTTACAGAAACATCTATTGTGTACAGCAAACGAAGGTCGATAGTCCCTGTCCTTGAAAGAAGGGCACCTAGTTCGTCCATATTCTTCTCTATCTGCATTTATATATGCATACATTTTTCTTCTTGCTCGTGATAAAGACAACAGTAAGAAACACGTCCACTATACACGTTGAATGCCTGTTTCGAAAGCGGCAGTATAACTTGTGGCCCACGAACACACGTGGAAGTTTCAGCCGGTGCTATAGAGGTCGTTGGCTTGGACCTCTGTAGCTGACATTTGGACATATCGTGGCTTTGCTCAGAACAAGAAAGCAGCACGTATTCTCCTTTTCTTATACGTTGTTGTGTTTGTGCTGGCCATCGTATTTTCGAACTCCTCCAATTTGCTACCTTATTAAAACCAGCACCGCCTCTGTGTCTAACTTGCCTCAAGCCCTCTCGTCTACATTTCTTGTTGCAGCGCGTAGGATCAAGCGACGCAATGGGGTGTCACTCACTCACTCACCACTCACTCACTCACTCACTCACCACTCACTCACTCACTCACTCACTCACTCACTCACTCACTCACTCACTCACTCACTCACTCACTCACTCACTCACTCACTCACTCACTCACTCACCACCACCACCACCACCACTCACTCACTCACTCACTCACTCACCACTACTCTCACCACTCACTCACTCACTCACTCTCTCACTCACTCACTCACTCACTCACTCACCACTCACTCACTCACTCACTCACTCACTCACCACTCACCACTCACTCATCACTCACTCACTCACTCACTCGCCACTACATTCTACCACACTCATTCACTCACTCACACTCACTCACTCCACTCATTCACTCAACTCGATATAAGTATAACATAACGGGATAACCTGTAGTATGTCTTCAGAAAAGAATACACTCACTCCACTCCACTCATCAACTCAACGCGATAGAGGTATCACAAAATGATACTCTGTAGTATGCCTTCAAGAAAACTATACTCACTCGACTCCATTCATTCACTCAACGCGACAGAAGTAACATAAAGGGATACTCTGTAGTGTGCCTTCAGGAAAGAGTACACTCACTCCACTCCATTCATTCACTCAACGCGATAGAAATAACAGAAAGTGATACTCTGTAGTATGCCTTCAGGAAAGAGTACACTCAATCCGCTCATTCACTCAACTCGATAGAAGTAACAGAAAGTGATACTCTGTAGTATGCCTTCAGGAAAAAGTACACTCAGTCCGCTCATTCACTCAACTCGATAGAAGTAACAGAAAGTGATACTCTGTAGTATGCCTTCAGGAAAGAGTACACTTACTCCGCTCCACTTATTCACTCAACTCGATAGAAGTAACAGAAAGTGATACTCTGTAGTATGCCTTCAGGAAAGAGTACACTTACTCCGCTCCACTTATTCACTCAACTCGATAGAAGTAACAGAAAGTGATACTCTGTAGTATGCCTTCAGGAAAGAGCACACTTACTCCGCTCCACTTATTCACTCAACTCGATAGAAATAACAGAAAGGGACACTCTGTAATATGCCTTCAGGAAAGAGTACAGAAAAACCGCTGCGTGGCAACTGAAGTGGAGAAGAGCTAACCCCGTTTCCTCTCTCCGAACACTGGGTGTATGGATACGAACAGGGGGCCTTCTACTGCAGTGCACGGAATTGCTCAAATGCATCACTGCAGCAGTAGCTTCGAAGCTGCGACAACTGACCGGGCAATAAAAAAAAAATGGCTTCATTGCGACGGACGCGCACAGTGGCGCGTGTAGCACATTGAATAAAAAACGCATGACGGTCGTACGTTACTATACCTTTTGTTTCGATGCCGTATATTGGGTTCTCGGACAAAGACAAAGGCTCCTTTGTTGTGCGGCACGCCGCCCGGGCATGCACGCATAATATACGCTCCGGCTGGCGTGATTGGTCCGTGGGCGGCAGAAGGCAAAAGTAGAAGCGTGCAGCCCCTTCGAGTTCCGCGGAGAGGCACTCAAAGGTCAGCCCCGGGCTGGGCGAGTTTCCGGCGTGCAGGCGCCGCGCTGGCGGAAATGAACGGGCAACCCGCTTTCGTTGACATAAGGGTCACGGGCTTTAAAAACAAGAGCTCGGCTGGGCTTGGTGTTCATTGGCCATAACGTGTGCGGGTGCCCTCAATGCCGTTAACACCGCAAAAGATAAAATGACGTGAGCCTGAAGGCCCATCGATGCATATAGGATGAGTTTTATGTTGTTGTTTTCTAGTGCAAATCATTATACGTGAGCTAGATGTGGCCTCGAATGCCGCTTTCGGTTCAGCATCAAAAAGTAAAATGTAAATGAAAGAATGAAGCAAGATGTCTGGGCTAAAATTGGGGCGAGGAAGAGGGGACGAAGGCACGAAGACTTCCAGTGATAAGGCTACATTAATAAGAACTTGTTGCTGGGCAAGTTGGTGCATACTCGACGACATCTTCCTTTTAGCGCTAGGAAAGACAAACAGATGAAAGACGACAGGAAAAGCGCTTGTGCCGTGCTTTGTAGTGTGTTTATCCTTTTAGCGCTAAAATGAAGATGTCGTGAAGACCTGCAGTGATGTAAAGGAGAACGTACAGAATATTACATAAACTGTAATCAAGACAAAATATGCCCTATAACTTGGGGTCCGTGTTTTCGGAGTTTACTTTTCTTGAATTTCGGAGGGCGTTTTCCGAAGGTTATTCTTTTTTGTGGTGGAAATTCGGCGTTTATAGGTGTTTATTTTTTTTTCGTAAATTCTCGATTCTTAGAAATTTAGAAGTTTAATTTTGCGTTATTCTCTGTACTCCAATATCTTAGACGAAATGATATCTGAACACGGAAACATCACAACACGCACAGCGTACTTTTAGTTGTCTGCAAGGTTTGAACGCACAAACACACTTACACACAAGCACAAATACTTGAATACGAGACACCTACATTCGCGCGGATTACACCCTTAAAGGTTGTTGTAATGGACGCAAGCATACTTTACGAGACCCGTATATTCGATGTCGTCTGGCGCGCCCCAGCGCCGCAGAGGGACCGTATATCAAGATGTCATCTCGCTGCTCCCGGGAGCCTAGACGTCCCTCGCTCCGTCCGCGACAAGCCCTTTGTTAAATGTGCGATGGATGCTAATCTACGAGATACTGTTGACATGACGTAAGCTTAATATCGGACAAACAGGCCGATGTATCAGTGACAGTTTAGAACACGCCCTTTCGATAAAGAACGGAACAGGGTCATGTTGGCCGTTAAAAAAAGTGTATCGGATGATTCCGAATTCCCCAAAATTTTACCGTCGAGTGTTTATCTGATATTTTCGGGTTTATGCGAAAACACGGAACCCTACAGGTGACTATATACCAACGTATTTATCTCTGACTCGCATAACCAGAACTCATTTGGGGCGATTGATTGCCTCTGTCTAGAGGTGTAGCCACAGCAGCCCTCGTCTCCATCCATCTCCCTTCTACCTCTGCCCGCTCCCCAAGCCCGCCGCGAGCATGAATACAGTACACGTTGAAGGATGCAATACATCTAGGACTCCGAGGTGTCCGCGCTCGCAAAGTAATTAAACCTCGCACGCACGCCTGATTACAAGTGCAGCAGGGAAGAAAAGGCCCCGTCTATTCTGTGCTGTGTGTCATGGTCTGCCGTATATTGCGTACTGCTGGTTTATCTGTGCACGTTCTACGGACACCCATGTTTGGCGTTGCGACAGCATGTGCTGAGCAAAACCAAAACGTTCCCGCCGTCTAATGCTCTATGCGCGAGTTTTCTAACGTTGGCTTAGTATTCAGGAAAACGCTTGTAGATCTCCAAGCCATATGATGATGCTGTCTAATGTCATACCGGTGCCACATCGGTACTTTTGATCAGGATCGGATTTCTTGATCGCGATCAACTATCATCGCTGCTACACGGTTCAAACTAAGCCGGATCGAGTTTGGCGCAGACGTCAGTCAAATCCTGATCTGGGACCCAGATCTCGAAGCGCAGATCGCAATCTTCTTGATCACGATCGTGTCTGATCGCAATTAAATGTGACGGTGTAGCAGGTCCTGATCTGGATCGAACCCAATCGGGATCGGCCCTGATCGCGATCAGAATTGCCCGTGTGACAGCGGTATCAGATTTCGACCACTTTCTGCGTACACTTTTGGCAAAGTCTGTGACGCCGAACTTTAACATTACCTGAAAGTTAATAATATCTGGGGTTTTACGTACCGAAACCATGAGAGACGCCGTAGTGGAGGGCTCCGGAAATTTGACCATCTAGTGTTCTTTAACGTGCACTGACATCGCACAGTACCCGGGCCTCTACCATTTCGCCTCCATCTAAATGCGACCGCGGCGGCCGGGTTCGAACCCGCGACCTTCGGGTCAACAGCCGAGCACCGTAGCCACTGTTCCATCGAGGCGGACCATTAGCTGAAAGTTGTGTACCGCTTAGGAATCGGCGGAATTTCAATCAATGCTGTGTCGGCTGTGGGTCGGTGTATAGCGTTTACCAATTCATTCAGCTATCGCATTGGTATGGCTGACTCATCCAAGTGTGATAACTGCTACTGCATAAAGACTATTGACCATGTCTTGTGCCACTATCCCGAATTTGAACAAGATCGCCGGACTCTCCAGTGTGCACCTTGAATAGACTCGATGATCGGCCCTTTACTCAAGAAAAGATATTGGAGCATGGTCTCCAAGTACATCAGCCCAGAAAGCCACACGAGCCCTCCTGCAGTACTTGAAGGCAACATCACTGAGCGACCGCCCGTGAAATTCTGCGCTGTGTGTGTGGTGTGCAATGTGCATCTTCTCTCTTTCTCTCTCTTTTACTCCCTTATTCCGCTCTCCCCACGTGTAGGGTAGCAAACTGGACGTAGTCTGGTTAACCTCCCTACGTTTCCTACATTCCTTCTCTCTCTCAATCAAGGCGCGTATTTCCGCCTCGGCGTAGAGTTCGTGTGTGAAGACGGCAGGTAGCCTGACTGTGATAGCCTTTTAACAACGAAACGTGCTTCTAACGGACTCTCCTGCGCGTGCCAGACTTATCCACGTGCAATGGAACTGTACGCTTGACTTTTGTTACGTCTTTGTATATTGACGACAAAGAGTGCTGAACGGGAGCGATGCTTAAATAAGAAACGAAAATGAGATCATTTTGAACCTAACGTCACTGCTCGTATCAGAGGCTGGGTCCGAGCTATAGTTGGTACAGCTACATTATGAAACTGGTAAGCGCACGAAGGCAGGAACAAGAAGACGACACACAGAGTGCTCTGTCTGTCGCCTTCGTGTTCCCATTGTGTGGTGAAGGTTTCCAGCAAGTTTCAAACGCGAGCACAAGAAGAAAGTAACGCACAGGACAAGGTTGTTCCCGTCTTCGTGCGCTTACAAGTTTCATATTGTCACTGCTCGTATCCTAGATAAGGGAGAGAGAGAGAAGGTTAAGTGAAAGGCAGGGAGGTTAACCAGAAGAAAAGTTTCCGGTTTGCTAAATATACAACACGAGCAGTGTATAGGAATGCCACTGAATAAAAGGCGAATGGATTTCCAGACGGTGCCTAATATTTCATGTTTGGATGAAAGTTGAAGGGCGCTAGATTAAACGAAACCGAAATGTGTGTCGGGGAGATTACGGTGTGCAGGAGGTAAGGGCGAGAGGCAAAAAAAAAAAAAAGAAAAAAAAGATATGGTAGAGCGTGAAAAACGAGATCATCGCCGTTATGGGTGGTGTTAGATTTCTTTGTCTTTTTCTGTACGATATTTATTTTTTCCGATGGTCTGCGAGTAATTTATATTGAATATTTATTTACCATGATCATACGAGGTGCTACGCGTAATTTAGTGCATATTTTATGCCTGGAATGGTCGCCTCGATGAAGTGTGCGCGCTAACGCTCTGTCGCGGTGTAATTTATTGCGGTTATGTTCGGGACACTTGGCCCGAACATAACCATAACCATTCATCGGGTGTTATACTGTGCCATGATTTGTGATTTCGTAATATTTGTTTCGTATTGTTTCCTAAGCGACGAAGAGTAACCAGTGCTGCGCTAAAGGTGCCAACCTCTTGCTATTAAATATTACCCTAAAAGTAATTGTAAAAGGTTCCTATACTGAAAGCCTAAAGGGCAGGACCTCCTGTGAAAACGCCTAATATGTAACGATTGGTTCAGCGCAATGCTGTTAGTGAAAATCACAAGAAATTAGGGCGTCTTAATGAAAATTGCGCAATTAAGTTGAACAAAAGCGCCGAGGTTGTACTCAGACATGTTAACGGTGACAGATTTATTCATTAAAGATACTTGTTAACGACTTCCAAAAGTATACTCACACACGAACGCACACAAA
Organism: Rhipicephalus appendiculatus; assembly: GCA_030522465.1. Taxonomy (NCBI): domain Eukaryota; kingdom Metazoa; phylum Arthropoda; class Arachnida; order Ixodida; family Ixodidae; genus Rhipicephalus; species Rhipicephalus appendiculatus. The sequence goes on along the minus strand of JALIZH010032962.1, from coordinate 1,243,971 downwards.
ACAGCACGCATGCATATACTGTACTGCGTACACTATACTGCACTATCTGTACTATACTATATGTCCGCCGCAGCGGTGTGGCGGTTGCGGTGGCACCAAATGCTGACCCGAAAGTCGCGGGTCTGATCCCCTGCGACGGTTGCGTTTCGTTGGAAGCGAAAAGCTAGAGGCCCGTGTGCGGTGCGATGTCAGTGCGCACCAGATGGTCAAAATTTCCGGAGCCCTCCACTACGGCGTCTCTCATAATCGTATCGTGGTTTTGGGACGTAAAACCCCATATTACTGCTATACTATACTATACTATACTATACTATACTATACTATACTATACTATACTATACTAGACTAGACTATACTATGCTATGCTATGCTATGCTGTACTATAGACTATACTGATACTATATACACTATAGCAAGTATTCGCGCGTGCTGACGACGCGTGCAAGCGATGACGCATCAGTTCGTGTTTTTCGCATGTACTCTCGACGGATACGAAAGTGAAAAGTTCGCGCATCCGACCGCAAATGAAGTACCTCATTTGCTTTCTTTGTTACTTATCTGCCGCAACGTGGCCCGTAAGCGGTGTTGCGCAGTATCATCCTCAGTGGACGCGTGCTTTGGGAGCCGCTCACTTCTTGCGCTGCAGGCGAAACGCCGATCTTGCTTATGTGTGTATATGTATACGCACGCGCACGTTGACTCTTGACGGCGCGTGTGAGGCCGCGGTTTTTCTTTCGCCACGCGCACACTTTACGGCGTAATGAGGCAGCACCCTTCGCTTCGGCCACCTGTGGTAAAAAAAAGAGGTCGTTCTCCTCATAACCTCTGAAGTGTTTGCGCAAGTCGTATAGTTGGAAGTGCCCCCCCCACTTAGTTGCAAAAACAAACAGCTCACTCCGAGCTGCTGCGAACGCACTGTCAGCGGCAAGTGCGTGGCCTTTGTGATGGGAAGGTTGAGGGGGTTAATACACAGTCCATTTCGCTTCTTCAGGCATATATATATATATATATATATATATATATATATATATATATATATATATATATATATATAGAGAGAGAGAGAGAGAGAGAGAGAGGAGAAAGAAAGAGAGCGTTCCCCCCACCCTCTTTTTTGTTGCTTGAGTCAACACACCTGTCACATGTAATGGCTTTGCGGGCGGCGTTGTTCAAGGGCTTAATGTTTCCTTAAGCAACCTCGCTGGTCGCGACCTCGGGGATCTTACACGATGTGAGGAAGAGAAATGCTAGAAAACAGCAAACGAAAATAAATATAAGGGAAAGTCTTATTCTGGGAACCTTTATCAAAAATAGACATCTTTTTTTTTTAATTTCCGCGCGCTTTTTTTAAATTTAAATATGAAAAGCAAAGAAACATGAGAAGGTAGACTACATTAGAGTCGGCTATCCCATCAACATGATCATAGTATTGAAGAAACGCACGAAAACAAGGAGCACTAGAACGAAGAAAAGAATAAGAAAGAAGAAAAATAATTAAAAGCACTATGTACATATACGATACGTGGCGTATAAAGAATAAGCAGAGTCTAAGGGCAGAGTCCAATACATAGAGGGTGGTCTTATAGATTACCGCGGATTGAGTCCGTACAGATAGTTTTCTATGCACTAGCACATGACATCATGACTATGGAAGTATGTTCAGTAATAACAGTACTATGAAAGAGAGAGAGAGAGAGAGATGTCATGCGGAAAGGCAAGGAGGTTAACCGGAAAACAAATATCTGGTTGGCTACCCTGCACTAGGGAAGAGGTAAGAGGAGACAGACAAGTAAGGAAGAGAGGAATGAGAGAGGGAGGGAAGCAGAAACACACACACAGACACAGGAGTGTCACAAGCGTTCAACGAGGCGGGTCGCTCGCAGGAACTTCAACAGCGCCTTCGTCGCTTTCCGGCTTGAAGCTCGATCTCCCCGGCATTTCAAGATTGACTTCTCGGAAAGCGGCTGGTCGTCGAGTCGCGCAAACACTGCTGCGAGGGACTGTCTCTGAGAGCTGTACTGAGGGCACTGACATAAAACATGTTCAATGGTATCATCGGTGCCGCAATGTTCACATGCAGCACTGTCTGCCCATCCGACGCGGCAAGCAAAGGCGTTCGTAAAAGACACCCCAAGCCACATGCGGCAGAGAACAGTCGTCTCAGATAGGGGTAGGCCAGATGGAATAGCAAGTTGTAGACACGGATCCAGGCTGTGAAGACGGGTGTGGAGAAAACCGGGCGTCTTCCGCAAGACCTTGCGACATCATGCGCGAGCATATTAATCTTTGCTGCTGCGTCGCTATGAAAAGAGGCAATAATGACAATAATAAACAGTTCATTAAATTTGCGTCAGTTTGTTTTATAGTAAATTCGCGGCATACTTACATGTTTCATCTCTGGTCGAAAATCGCGGTGATTTCTTTAGATGTAGGATATACAACATATTGCTGCTGTCGTAAGGGTTGTTCATTGGCTTCACTCGTGCGCGTTGAGATTCTTGTGATCCTCTGACTCCCTTTTGCGAGTGCTGACTCCCTTTTGGATCCCGCGACAATTCGACGAGGTTCTAATTATTTCCAAAGCGAGGTCACGCTCGTCTCTTTAAAGACATGTCATATGTATACGTCGCAAGTCAGAACTCTCTATAAAGTCTTTAAGAACTCTTTTTAGTGCGCAGCACTTTAGGGGCCCGGGCTGCCGTATGCTGTCGTCGTCGCTTGGCGCAACTCAGGCAAAACCACATTTAGCACAGCCAACTGTAGCATATAGAGCGCGCGCTCGCGCCAAGGAGAAGTCTCCTTCCTCTTGTTCTTTGAGTGCCTTGATGATGATATTTAGTGCGGGTATTTGCAATACAAGTATTTGCAATACTTGTGTCCATGTGCTTCGAGTTGTCGATGAATTCGCCCTCGCGCTGCCAATTGCTAGCTTCCTGGTTAGCTCAATTGGTAGAGCGACCGCCACGGAAAGGCGTTGGTCCCGGGTTCGAACCCCGGACCAGGACGAATTTTTCGGCAACTAAGAAGCTTTTCTTTCTGAGAAATCCGTATGGATTTCCTTGTGGCTTCGTGCTACAAACGGGTGGTTGTGTATTTTCCCTTTCTTAACCCTTCCGCCACCTTGCGGGATTCCGCAGAACTCATTTGCAATATTTAGTGCGGACATTACTACTAAGGCTATAGGGAACACAAACGACGTATAAAAATTGAAGGAGGAAGCAAGCGAGAAATAGAAAGAGACAAAGAAATTAAAAAAAAAAGATAGGAAGAAAAATAGAAATAAATAGAAATAAAGCGAAAAGAAACATAGAAAACACTAGAAAATAGTAGAAGAAAGAAAGAGAGGAGGAAAGAAAGAGAAACAAAGAAGGCCGCCCAGCTCCGCACTTCCTTCAGGCTTGGCACAACTAGGGCGAAGCTGCCTTAATTTTTAACGCGTGGCTGCCGCACAGCATAGCCTTAGTTGCGCTCTTGCGCCACTAAACCCGACACTAACTAACTAACTAACTAACTAACTAACTAACTAACTAACTAACTAACTAACTAACTAACTAACTAACTAACTAACTAACTAACTAACTAACTAACTAACTAACTAACTAACTAACTAACTAACTAACTAGCAACTAACTAACTAACTAACTAACTAACTAACTAACTAACTAACTAACCCAACTAACTAACTAACTAACTAATAACTAACTAACTAACTAACTAACTAACTAACTAACTAACTAACTAACTAACTAACTAACTAACTAACTAACTAACTAACTAACTAACCTTCTAACTAGCTAACTAACTAACTAACTAACTAACTAACTGACTGACTGACTGACTGACTGACTGACTGACTGACTGACTGACTGACTGACTGACTGACTGACTGACTGACTGACTGACTGACCCCGACTGACTGACTGACTGACTGACTGACTGACTGACTGACTGACTGACTGACTGACTGACTGACTGACTGACTGACTGACTGACTGACTGACTGACTGACTGACTGACTGACTGACTGACTGACTGACTGACTGACTGACTGACTGACTGACTGACTGACTGACTGACTGACTGACTGACTGACTGACTGACTGACTGACTGACTGACTGACTGACTGACTGACTGACTGACTGACTGACTGACTGACTGACTGACTGACTGACTGACTGACTGGCTGACGGCCCCGGCTGACTGACTGACGGCTGACTGACGGCTGACTGACCCCTGACTGACTGACTGACGGCGACGGCCCCGGCTGACGGCTGGCTGACTGACTGACTGACTGACGGCTGACTGACTGACTGACTGACTGACTGACTGACTGACTGACGACTGACTGACTGACTGACTGACTGACTGACTGACTGACTGACTGACTGACTGACTGACTGACTGACTGACTGACTGACTGACTGACTGACTGACTGACTGACTGACTGACTGACTGACTGACTGACTGACTGACTGGCTGACTGACTGACTGACTGACTGACTGACGACTGACTGACTGACTGACTGACTGACTGACTGACTGACTGACTGACTGACTGACTGACTGACTGACTGACTGACTGACTGACTGACTGACTGACTGACTGACTGACTGACTGACTGACTGACTGACTGACTGACTGACTGACTGACTGACTGACTGACTGACTGACTGACTGACTGACTGACTGACTGACTGACTGACTGACTGACTGACTGACTGACGACTGACTGACTGACTGACTGACTGACTGACTGACTGACTGACTGACTGACTGACTGACTGACTGACTGACTGACTGACTGACTGACTGACTGACTGACTGACTGACTGACTGACTGACTGACTGACTGACTGACTGACTGACTGACTGACTGACTGACTGACTGACTGACTGACTGACTGACTGACTGACTGACTGACTGACCGGACTGACTGACTGACTGACTGACTGACTGACTGACTGACTGACTGACTGACTGACTGACTGACTGACTGACTGACTGACTGACTGACTGACTGACTGACTGACTGACTGACTGACTGACTGACTGACTGACTGACTGACTGACTGACTGACTGACTGACTGACTGACTGACTGACTGACTGACTGACTGACTGACTGACTGACTGACTGACTGACTGACTGACGGCTGACTGACTGACGACTGACTGACTGACTGACTGACTGACTGACTGACTGACTGACTGACGGCGGCGACTGACTGACTGACTGACTGACGACTGACTGACTGACTGACTGACTGACTGACCTGAAGCTGACTGACTGACTGACTGACTGACTGACTGGCGAGCTGACTGACTGACTGACTGACTGACTGACGGCTGACTGACTGACTGACTGACTGACTGACTGACTGACTGACTGACTGACTGACTGACTGACTGACTGACTGACTGACTGACTGACTGACTGACTGACTGACTGACTGACTGACTGACTGACTGACTGACTGACTGACTGACTGACTGACTGACTGACTGACGGCTGACTGACTGACTGACTGACTGACTGACGGCTGACTGACTGACTGACTGACTGACTGACTGACTGACTGACTGACTGACTGACTGACTGACTGACTGACTGACTGACTGACTGACTGACTGACTGACTGACTGACTGACTGACTGACTGACTGACTGACTGACTGACTGACTGACTGACTGACTGACTGACTGACTGACTGACTGACTGACTGACTGACTGACTGACTGACTGACTGACTGACTGACTGACTGACTGACTGACTGACTGACTGACTGACTGACTGACTGACTGACTGACTGACTGACTGACTGACTGACTGACTGACTGACTGACTGACTGACTGACTGACTGACTGACTGACTGACTGACTGACTGACTGACTGACTGACTGACTGACTGACTGACTGACTGACTGACTGACTGACTGACTGACTGACTGACTGACTGACTGACTGACTGACTGACTGACTGACTGACTGACTGACTGACTGACTGACTGACTGACTGACTGACTGACTGACTGACTGAACTGAACTAACTAACTAACTAAATAACTAACTTTTCTCTGTCGGTGTGACTCGGCAAAGCAGCTGTTTCAGGAAAACAAAGGAAAAGAAATCTAAAATGAATAGAAGTCGGAGGGAGAAGCGGAGGAGGCGGACTCAATGACATTTGCTTGTTTTCGATTGCAAACATCCGCGACAGCGCAATTTCACGCTGAAACCTGTCACAGCACTGCCCTGCCGGAAATTGGCGCTCGTGTTGACACTCCGTATGCGACTCTATTGACCCAGCCCTGAACACAAATAAGGCACCTGCATCGAGCTTCACTCGCAGCTCGGTAGCCTTTTCTTTTCTTTTTTTTTTTTGCAAATCGTCCTTTGTGCTCCCGTTTGTGTGCACTCTGTGACAGTCCGTGCCAGTAAACAAGGTCTTGTTTCTTTTGTTCAGACTTTCTGGCTGCCTGCGCCGCTATACATAAGTAATGAGCACATTGAAATACGGTGTGTTACTGTGCATTCGTTTTTTTTTTTTTACGTTTAATTTCTTTGTTTTAAGTGCGAAGCACCGTAGGGTCTCGGCTTGCCGGCGTCTAATGTCGTCACGATGTGTCACGTAGCAACGGTCCATCATAAACGGGTATGCGCCACAAAAATGAGTAAATCTCACTGCTCGCCGCCGGTCCACTAAAAATGAAGAAGGCAACAGTTAGTCCCAACAAATAGCCGACGACGTTAGTGGAGTTGAAACACCCTTCCCTATACATGCCGTAGGGAACTGATACCGGGCATGTAGGGAAGAAGAAAAAAGAAGAAGAAGAAGAAGAAGAAGAAGAAGAAGAAGAAGAAGAAGAAGAAGAAGAAGAAGAAGAAGAAGAAGAAGAAGAAGAAGAAGAACCTTTAGGGTGAGCTGCAGATTCCGGTGCTGCTTTTCCGACGACGTTAGTGGAGCGGAAGCACCCTTACCGAGATCCCCGGTTTCAGGCCTTGGCACCACTAGTGGGCTCACCAAAGAAATCTCTCTCAAAACACTGCATGCTTCGTCCCCTCCCCAGGTTTCACGTTAGTGGAACTGAAACACCCTTCCCAGCATGCTTCGCCCCTTCCCAGTGTTTTTGTTGTAGTTGCAGGATAATCTGTACTGTATGCACAAAGCATTTGAAAGCCTAAGAAAAAAGAGAAAGGTCAGAGACGAATAAGAATGCAAGAAATAAATGCACGCTTTCAGAGGCCTCAGGGCACTAAAGAAAAATATAAAGGGAACGCTAAAGAGACAAACGATTGTTCTCTAATTAGTAAATTATTCTTTCACAATGTGAAAAGCACAAGGAAAACACCGGAGAAAAAAAATGCAGGTGGCGACGTCGCCTTGAAGTTGCCGCACTAACTCGCCCTGACGTCATAGATTTTGACGGCGTCCACCAATAAAAATGAAATAAATTTGTCGTTCCTCTCGGCGGGCCAGAGACTCAACGCACCAAGTTTCAGATGTTGTGGAACCAATGTGGCCGAAATATACGATGTGGCGCCCTGTCTACGTGTCTCTCTCTAGTCCGTTGTCGTCTTCGCGCCTTTTACCTCGGATCACGAAAAAAAAAAAAGCAAGTAAAATACCTCGAAATCCGTGATGTCACGCTAACGTTCATGTGCAGAGATTTCTGCGCGCCTTTTTAATAATTAAATTTCGACCTTCGTTTCGCTCTTCCGTTAAAGGGATACCGACAACAATTTTATAAGCCGACTCTACTCCACCATACAAATCTATGAACCGAGACAGCTCTGAGCAATTGCAAAGCTCTGTAAATGCTGATATTTTATTTTGACATCACATTCAATTTTCGCACGGCGTACCTTCCGACATCAACGCTAGGGTGACGTCAGGCTATATCATCAATTCTGGTGACGTCACGCACCATTTGTGATGACGTCAGGTACCAAAACATGCGAAATGGCCTCTTGTGCGTCACCAACAGAGCCACGGAGCACGGCGGCTTCGTTGGTGACGCTTCAGTTGATTGAATAAACACTGATTGATTGATTGATTGATTGATTGATTGATTGATTGATTGATTGATTGATTGATTGATTGATTGATTGATTGATTCATACGTCAGGATATCTTTAGACGAGCACGTGACGAGGAGCCCGAACCGTGTTGTGACGTCAGGGTACAGTAGCAATCGAAACTCGGTTTTAAAAACATGCTGTACCCGCCAAGGTGCTCTATAGTTGTTATGGCGCTCGACTGCTGACCCTGAAGGTCGGGAGATCGAATCCCGGTCGCGGCGGCCACATTTCGATGGAGGCGAAAATGCTTGAGGCCCGCGTGCTTAGGTTTAGGGGTGCACGTTAAAGAACCCCAGGTTGCCGAAATTTCTGGAGCCCTCCACTACTGCGTCCCCCCATACTTTGGTTCTGGGACGTAAAGCCCCAGCTAATTATTTATTATTAAAAACATGTTGAAATTAATATTTCAGGCCGCACTCACGCTTACAGTACATATTCAAGGGCCCCTTTCATTTGACGCAGAGAAAAAAAATATGAAAACGACAACTGATAGTTTTCGCGTCAGTATGCCTGACTGTGAAGTTAACGACAGTAGTTTTCAAAGAATAACTTAGCATTCTAAATTCATTGTTTCACTTTAGTATCCCATTGAGTGGGAAAGAGGGGTGGTCAAAGGTGCGTGACCCTTTGAGACTTCGCGAGACTTCGCGACCCCGAGTCAATCTCTGAAGAGAGAGATAGAGTGGCGGCGAGGCAAAGAGAGAGAGGAAAAGAAAGAGAGCTGAAGGCCTTGGTTTATGCAACAGTGCGAAGCCACGGAGTTATCGCACCGTCCGAAGGGCGAGGATCTTGATTGTTTCCATAAGCTTCGTCCCCGGAATTCGAGTGGCGGCAAACGACCGGGCGCACGAGCCTCGCGTTAGTAGTACGTGCCTGCGCTTCGTCACGAGAGCGGGATTGTTTGTAACATCATTTCGCGTGCTCGTAGACAGTTCTCCCTATCGCCGTACAACTCGAGTTCAGTGCCCGATTCTTCAGTCCGGAAACGAAGGCGAAAACTCGCAGTTATTGCGTCAACAAAAATGCAGCGAAAAGAATAAAAAATCCACGCATCTCCACGAAGTGAATCATGACGAGTGGGCGAAGCTAGGTCCTATAAGGTCCATAATGTGTACGTTGAAGTCGCCGACTAAGTATAAAGGGTTTGTGCTTGTGGGTGTTTTATATTGTTCCGTCACAATTATGATTGATATTAGTATATTGTTAAACCTTTTTTTTGTCATATGCATTTGATTGATGGGTGCTTAAAGTCGGTGTTATTACGACGTTGTGACCTTTTATTTTGTTTTGGGTAACAGCCTTTTATTTTGTTCTTGTGAACCTTTTGTTAACCTTTTACACGGTGCTGTGCCGTGACGGACACCGCGGACGTGGACGGACAAGCCTCGGCCTCAAGGTGCTTCGCCCTTAAAACTCTTTACAAGAACTAACTTCGAGATGTGCATCTGCGTTCTATAGTCGGGATATACATAGCCAACACGCGTCATTCAATCGAGGTAGAAAACTTGTAAACTTAGGAACTCGTTAGTGATAGCGCTATTTAATGCGTTCTAGTCGTAGATATGTCATTACAAGACCAATTAACTATAATTAATTATGTCAAACATTTCGTTTCAGTGCGTTCTTCGCGTCTTTGGAATTTTGAAACGCCCACAATGTAGCAACACCAAATGGCAATTTAATATTAACGCGATAGCGTTAAAGAGCTCGTTTTGCAGAAATACCGGTGTCGGCGGCGTCCTTGGTTTTTCAGCGAAAAATCGGCGTTGTTCATGAACGAAAATATTGAGCTATAGATGCAAATAAATAAACAACAAAAGATTCTTCAGTCCAGAGTGAGAAGCCAAGCCAAGCCAGGTTTTATTTATACGTGGCTAGCAAGAGTTCTGCCACGGAGCTGTGCCAGTGCATGAAACTGCGTCGTGAAAAAACGCTATAAGGATTTCATGTAGTGCGAGGAGCAGGCCCGTAGCCAGGGGGGGGGGGATGCCCTAGGGGCCCGGGCTCCCCCCGAAATTTGGATAGAGGGGTGTGTTTTACCGGGAATAGATAATGGCGAGTTGGTTACGATTCATCGCACTAATCTTTCATGATTCATCGTTCAGCGCCGCGTCGTGTTTCTCTTCCTCTGTCCGTGTCGTAAAGTTACGCTGTTACCCAAACCACGATCAATGAGTTTTGCTTGGGGCGCATTATTTTGGCAGTGCGCAAGACTGCGGAAGCCAGCGCTGGACGGCGATATAATATCAGGGCACACCATCCGTCTCGGCAGAGTGTAACAGAGACTACAGAAAAAAAAAAAAAAGGCGCTCTTACTGTTATACTTTTTCTTCATGTTTGACTTCGAAGGCATGATTGACCGCTTCATGTTATTCTAATACTATCTGGAGTTCTACGTCCCAAAACCACGAAATGACAATGAGGGACGGCCGTAGTGGAAGGCTCCGGAAATATTGACCATCTGGTGTTCTTTAACGTGCACTCACATCGAACAATATACACAGGGGCCACTTCATGTGGAATTTTAGAAAAGCCCTTCGTGTCGGATTATGCGACTAACCAGATTGTACGTTTTCGCATGCCTAATTGATTAATAAGGCGCCCTTTTCGGAAAACGTTAACTGCGTAAATAATGTTATTTGCGCTAGGAATATATTATTTGTCGCGCGCTTACGTCCGCCGCGTTGGAGCAGTGGTTATGGTGCTCGTCTGCTGACCCGAAGGACGCGGGTTCGATCCCGGCCGCGGCAGTCACATTTCGATGGAGGCGAAAAGGTAGAGGCCCGTGTACTGTGCTATGGCAGTGCACGTTAAAGAACGCCAGATGATCGAAATTTCCAGAGTCCTCCACTACGGCGTCTCTCATAATCATATCGTCGTTTTGGGACGTAAAACCGCAGATATTAAAAAAAAAATTGTCGCGCTTATGCGTTAGTCTTTGTCTAAAAATGCATCGTTAGTTAACTTTTTTCTCTGTTGAGATACCGTCGTGACCTTCTGCAACAACGTCTCAGATCGTAGATTGAAAAAAAAAAAAAAGAAAAAACTCGATCGTTTTTAAAGGGACGCTAAAGAGAAAAACGTTTTTTCTCGTATTAGTAAGTTCCTCTTTTACGATACCGGAAATACCACGCTTGCGGCAAGGTGACGTTTGGTAAGCGAGAAAATGCGCAAAAAGAAAACGCCGGTGGCGACGCCATCCTCAAGTTTCCGCACCAGTCGCCACGACGTCATAGATATTGGCGGTGTCATCTGAGGCCTATCTAGCCTTTGATCTGTAAAAATGAAGTACATTGTCTTCTAAGAGAGACAGAGACTTAACATACCAAGTTTCAGGAAATTTTGATTGAGCCAAATTTGGACGAAATATGAAAAAAAGAGAAAAAAAAGACTTTGATATCCGTGAACGTCATCATCAGAGATTTAGGCGGGAAATTTAAAATTGAAACTTTTGACATTGGCCTCTCATCTATTCATAAACCCACGGTGCTCAAATCAACGACACTACACTTTTCAGAGTATAATTTGTAACTCACAAGCTAATCTATTGTTTCATTTTAGTGTCCCTTTAAGGTCGCTCTCGTGGGCCGAGTTCAAGAATCAATAAAAGTACGATGCCACTTTCGGAAGGAGACGAGGTGAGCGATCGATAATAGAGGCGGCTTCGTGACTTTTCTTAATCGGAATTAAAATTAGATTTCGTTTATCCCGAGTGCCGGTTCTTAATGAATCCTAACTGGATTTGCGAGCGCGCTCGGGAATGACGACATAAACTCCGCTTAATTTTTGTTTTAGAAATAGCGCTGTCGCCGCTGCGGAACGTGATCAATTTTCGGTCTTGCAATACTCGCTAATGACCTTGGCGCAGGGGTTGTTCGAAAAGTGCGTTCGTCTATCGTAAAGATCAGTTCGGTGTCTCTTGCTTTAGCACTTTGTAAGTGAAGTGCAGGCGAGCCCTGTGCGTCTCTTATCGCACAGATTTACAACCGGCATACAACAGTGCAACGGACGTTTATTTCTTCGTTTGTCGTTCTATGACGAAGTGCATATTACTACACACCATATGTTCCGCTGTACAGAATTGACTCCACGGTCAACAGTCGGTATTCAAACCCGCATGCAGTGAGCTCGCTCGCTCGCTCGCTTTTCACTTTTCTTTGTTCACATTTACATTACAATTACTTCTAATAACAACCCCTATACTTTCCTTGGTATCACTTGTCTGTTATTTCTCATTAATATTGTGTCTAACAAAGAAAAGGAGCCTTTAAATTTACACTTCTTTCCTTCATTCATAGCGAGGGTCTCGTTCTGGCAGACTTGTTGCCTTCAGGTATAGTGTGCGAGGAATTATTGGTCAGCTGCCAGCTCGTAATAAGATCCACGTGCTACGTGCGTCAAACAGGCAAAAAAAAGGTAGCATATTCACGAAGTGAATGATGATGATTGGGCGAAGCTGTCCTAAAGGAAATGAATGGCTCGGTCAATCATATGAAGACGAAATTAACTTTTATTTTCGTTGAAGGACGGCTTAGGGATCCCTTCATTACGACGGCCTTGTGGTCCGTGAAATGAAGGGCGAGCGGTTCCTCTACGGGTTCCTCTACGCGATGCCACGTGTTATATGGCATCATGATCGTCATCGTCATCAGCGTCAACGTTATGACGCATAGTGGGTACATTCCATGTACCCACTATGATGACGCTGCCATAAGGGCAGCGTCATCATGGGGATGACGCTGCCCTTATGGCAGCGTCATCCCCATGTGTTGTATGGCATCGCGATCGTCATCGTCATCAGCAGGTGGCTACTACATAGTGGGTACATTCCATGTCCCCACTATGATGACGCTGCCCTTATGGCAGCGTCATCCCCATGTTTTGTATGGCATCGCGATCGTCATCGTCATCAGCAGGTGGCTACTACATACAAGGGACGCACGACCGACAGGCTAAGGAGCTTCGCCCCTAAAAAATCACAGCATATCCGCGGAGTGAATGATGATGAGTGGGCGAAGCTCCGGAGGTACATCATCAAAGACGTGATGGTGGTTGGTTGCATGTGGTCAAACGATATGCATGTGAGACCATATCGCGATGCCATGTGTTGTATGGCATCGTGATCGTCATCGTCATCAGCGTCATCGTTATGACGCATAGTGGGTACATTCCATGTGGTGTGCCGTGATGGCAGCGTCATCGTCATCACACAGGGAGATACTGCTGGTTACGCAGGTGGCTACTACGTACTACAAACTACAAGGGACGCACGACCCACGGCAAAGACGTGATGATGGTTGGTTGCATGTGGTCAAACGATATGCATGTGAGACCATATCGCGATGCCATGTGTTGTATGGCATCGTGATCGTCATCGTCATCAGCGTCATCGTTATGACGCATAGTGGGTACATTCCATGTGGTGTGCCGTGATGGCAGCGTCATCGTCATCACACAGGGAGATACTGCTGGTTACGCAGGTGGCTACTACGTACTACAAACTACAAGGGACGCACGACCCACGGCAAAGACGTGATGATGGTTGGTTGTATGTGGTCAAACGATGTGCATGTGAGACCATATCGCGATGCCATGTGTTGTATGGCATCGTGATCGTCATCGTCATCAGCGTCATCGTTATGACGCATAGTGGGTACATTCCATGTGGTGTGCCGTGATGGCAGCGTCATCGTCATCACACAGGGAGATACTGCTGGTTACGCAGGTGGCTACTACGTACTACAAACTACAAGGGACGCACGACCCACGGCAAAGACGTGATGATGGTTGGTTGTATGTGGTCAAACGATGTGCATGTGAGACCATATCGCGATGCCATGTGTTGTATGGCATCGCGATCGTCATCGTCATCACGCAGGTGGCTACTACAAACATGGGACGCACGACCCACGGCATAAGGAGCTTTGCCCCTAAAAGAGTGTTCCACACTCGCCGTAATGGCTACTGGCAGCGCTGACTGACGCTCCCAGGTTTAAATGCACATCTATACCCCATAAAGTGGACGGGGGGATGATCGCCGCCGTAGCTCAGTGGTAGAAAATCGGACGCTTTATTCGAAGGTCGCAGGTTCGGTCCCTCTCGGCGGCAAGTTATATTTTAGTCCACTTTTCTTTCTTCACATTTACATTACAATTACTTCTAATAACATCCCTTATGCTTTCCTTGGTATCATTGTCTGTTAGGTCTCATTAATTTCGCAGTAGTATATGCTTTATGCGACCGGAATTGTTCTGGATCCCAGTATGTGCAAACTAAAAATGAAGCCGTCCCATCGTTACTTGGAAAAGTGTTGCAGAGCCGCTCTAAATCCCACGCCTGTGGTCTGCAGAAGTGTTATGCAGTGGGGAGGTTCTTTCAAACCATCTTTAGTGACATATATATATCCAATGATGACTTGTGTTCGAGGACGCTAGCTAAAAGCATGTAAGCAAAGACTTCAAAAATTTAAATTTTCTTATGTTATATACCGGTTGGCTCAAGCGCGTAAGATATGATTAGGCGCAAGCGGGTGCTTTCCTTGAGCAAGCATTGAGGTCTTGATAGGTAAGCTACGAGAGCGTTGTACTCGAGCATTTGGTTTCATTGGCGGTCTGGCGGTGCCGTTTGTCCCCTAAAGCGGTTACATGTTTTTAAAGAAAAAAACTGGCAGTTGTTCCGTGTACGAATACACCCGATGAGCGAAGCTCCTTAGAAATGGGACGCAAAGGTTTATGTACGTTTTGAAATTGTTGGCGGCGTCGGCGCTTAGATTCGGCCGCTCTAGCACGTACAGCAGGATCCCGCCGGCGTCGCCGTACTAGCTCCGCTCGTCGTGCTTTAACCGTAGGATCCTTTTGCGGGGCTCGTCTTGCTGCCGCTGCTTTGGCTTAGCGTTCCGCATCCTTGCCAAGCTGCTTATCGTCATCATCTTCATCTTCACGTTTACGTTTCTGAGGACGACTATCCATGTTCCTGTGAGCAGCCCTGAGTAATCTCAAGTGGGTCTGTTTTTGATATATATATATATATATATATATATATATATATATATATATATATATATATATATATATATATATATATATATATATGTAGGCTTACGCCACAGGAGCGAAGGAAAGACACGCCTGAACCATATTCGACGCCAGCGAGGAACATGAGCCGTGGCTTCACGTGCCACAGCTAAGCGCCGTCTTTATTTCCTTCACTTGCGGTCGCGCGCTCTCCGTTTTGCGCGCCGCCCAAATGAGGGCGCTACATATATATATATATATATATATATATATATATATATATATATATATATATATATATATATATATATATATATATATATATATATATATATAGAAACATGGTTTTCGAAGAATTTTACTGTCGTTTATAAACGCGAACTGTTTTTGCGCAACGCGCTCCGAACGCCGCGCGCGCCTCGCACCGAGCGCCTTTTTTCTTTTTTTTTTCTTTTTGCGCTGGCGCCGGGTGGGCAGAGCATCTGCTACTACCTTCGACGAAGCGCCCGTACTGCGCTAGAATGATGGTTGTCATTTCAGAATACACGATAAAGGTGGGGAAAATAAAGACGACCAGTATAACCAGTTGTGCACACAGCTTGTTTCTTTTATTTAACCTCGAATTTCTGGTGCGATAGAACCAAACCACTCGGAGTTCAGCGCGCGCGGCGTTACATTGTCTTTTTGCGCCGGCGCCGCATCTATGGAGCTTCAACGGCGACGGCGGGGTGTGGGCCTAAGGAGCTTCGCTCCTAAAAAAAAGCACACGCTCTGTAGGCTACAAACAACTATCTTTCCGTACCTCGGGATAATGGAGAGCTCGCCGACCAATATTGCGAAATACAGGCTTGCCAGTTTTAGTTCCGTGGCAGACAGCGTCTCCATTTTCGGACTTTCTAGCAATGGGACGCCGTCTTTCTCAGCGGTGACCCTGGCCAGCTGTATGGCTTGTCTGTTGGATCATGGCAGCTGAGGCAACCAGACACATCAGGCTAGTCTACCGTTCGACTGGTGCAAATTTATGTATGCTGTAATGTTCATTATGACAACTTGGCAGCGCAAACAAACGGGACGAAGTAAGAAGGTACACAGACAAGCGAATCTATACCAACTAGCCCGCCTAAAAACTCTGCTGTAATGTTTTCAGTTAGTGGGTCGTGCTCCTCACCTGCACCCTCTCTTTCCACCAGAGGTCGGCCCATGGCGTCTCGTTGTTGCCCGCTGAGCTGCCGCTGCTGCCGCCACTGCTGCTGCTGACGTTGGCATCTGATGTCGTCATCGCGTCTTGTGACGTCATCAGGCCGGTCAGGTGGACTCACGCAGCCACGGCCACGGCAGCGAAGGCGAGTCCGCCTGAACGAGAGATATCGAGACATCATTGTTATTAGGCTCAGAGTGTAGTGTTTTTAAAAAGTGCACGCAGTGCCTGTCAAAAACCACTGTGCCCATTTAGTGGTCAGTGCGAGAGAAAAGCGTTAACATTACTTTTAGTTATGTCTAATAAACTTCAATTACATCTATAACCAGCACTAACCAGAATTGACCAAACAGTTATCCAACACTCGGCCACAATAACCAACGTACAGTTGCTGACAGTGCCGGTAGCGTACGAGTAGATACAATAGGCCCGTTGTTGCAAACTACCGGCGGGTGTCACAGAAACTCGGGCTCTTATTTTTTGTTATAGTGATTCCTAGTAGAAATGCACTAAAACATTCCGGCAGAAAATTGTGTCGGAATGAGTGCTGACGTCGATGCGATTAGCACTGAAGCAATTTGTATCGACACGCAGTTTAATATCGCTAACTTCGAAACAGGTCATGCGTGTACTGCAGCCGGGCTTGTCCCTCTAGACACGTTGAGCCATCTATCCTTTCGTCGCTCGTACTCGGCTCGCACCACGCCGGGCAAACTCGGCGCGGCGGCTGCGCGGACTGTCTACGTCTGTGGGCGTGGCTTGGCGACGGCTGCTTCTCGGCGCATGCGCGGCTTGGCGAGGTTAAACCTAGGTGGTGCGCAGCTGTGGCTTCATTATTGATAAGCAACGGCGTGGAGGGTTTTCTTTCTTTCTTTATTTATTTATTATTTTTTTTTTTGCGGATACCCGCCGTTTTACCTCAAGCTGTAAGAGCTTCGTTCTTTAATTAAAAAAAAGAAAAAAAACAGGTTGTCTCAATTTCCGTACTCTCTTTTAAACGGCGTGCCTGTTAATCATATCGTGGTTTTGGCAAGAAATACCTCCAAAAATTATTTTAAGACCACGGAGTCATGAGTACCTTTAAATTGCGCCTGTTACGAAAGAGATTGTCTGGTACACCGAAGATGATTGAACTTTGCGTGAAATTACCGGGCGTACGAAAAAACGACACGTGGGAGCCATTCTCGCGTTAAATTAACTCTGGAGATGTTTACCTCGCGACTCACCTGTACATTATGCTACTTATAACACGCGGGCCTGCGCATGTTTGCCTTGAGTTTCAGAAAATTGTGCAACAGCAAGGAGCTATACGATGTCTCCACAGCGTCATAGTTGTGCGCACAATCATTTTCGATTTAATCTTATTCTTTAAAACTTCAGCGAAAGTGACAACATGTGCAAGAAAAGGAAAATAAAGTGAAGCCTAACGAACCGAAAGATGATATCGCAACTTAAAAATCAATCCTGTTCGGAAATACCGCCGCTGATGTGGGCTTTGAAGAAGTGATCGCTAATGAGAAACGTCAGAAACACTATACCCATTTCCGGGGTATTCCATTTGCTTTTTTGTATGCTTTCGCATACTTTCTCGGCACTTGGTCGTCCTTTGATGGCGGACTATAGTGCTGACCGTTACTTCCTTTGTGCGTAATACAAAAGACCGCGGATTGCTTCTCGCCTTCCTTCCTTCCTTCCCTTCTCCTTCGACCCGACCTTGCTTCAATCCATTTTCTCTGTCATTTTTTAACTGCGGAGCAGTTTGAGGGAACTCCCTGTCGTCGTCGTCGTCGTCGTCTCATGTCTCGCTTTGGCGTCACGCAGGTCCTACGTTCGATACTCGTAAGCCGAGCAGGCTGCACGTCTGGAACGCCAGCGCATGGCCTCCGAGATTAGCCGGCGGCGCGCCGCCGCCGGCTACTCTCGGAGGCCATGGCCAGCGCTTGCTTGCCCGTGAACGCCAGCGTCGCCGAAGGGCTAATTCGTCTGTCCGAGCCAGCGAAACGCCAGCGTCGGCAGTTAGACGCAGACCTACGGAAAAGAGAAGCGGACACCGACAGCGCTGGGATTTAGCCGCACCGCGCCTGAAGCAGCAAACAGTAGCAAGGACATGGTTGATCCCTCCGTCATATGAATCGGTATAACGCGAAAGCAAAACGTGTCCTTACAGAAGTAGTTAAATGTTTACATTGATATAAGAGGGCTGGCACAATGTCTATTGGTGTTTTAACGTGGATGCACCCACGCTGACGCATGGCGGTACATCTCCATCCCGACGACTAACGTCCATGATTAATGATTAAACGAACAATAGGGGTAGCTGTAGTAGTAAACGGTGAGAGCGTAATCAGAGAAAGTGCTGTGACAGCCAGAAGAGCGCCGATGACTGGACACAGAACTTAATTAAGGCCTGGCCACACGCACGCGTTGCAGCGTGTCAGTGCGTGGCTTTTTGACGCGGCGTCGCGCCCGCGCCCTATGCAGAGAGAGGGCGCGCAGCAGTGCGCCCTTTCTCTCCATAGGGAGAGGGCGCGACTCCGCATAAAAAAAAAAAAAAACCCACGCGCTGACACGCTGCAACGCGTGCATGTGGTCAAGCCTGTAGGCTAAGGTCGGCTTCCCGCGATGTGTTAATGCCTGACCACACGTACGCGTTGCAGCGTGTCAGCGCGTGGCTTTTTGACGCGGCGTCGTGCCCATGGAGACAGAGGGCGCGCATTTTTGCGTAGCCGCGCGCAAGCCGCGCGCAAGCCACGCGCTGGCACGCAGCAACGCTTACGTGTGGTCAGGCCTTTAGAGTTGAACACCACGGCAGGACTAGAGGGAAATGCAACGTGTGTCTTGTTTCCCATGTAGCCAGGCCGCGATTTTCTCCGGGCGAGCGTAAGCGTGGAACGCGTTGTTACAGTAGAGGCAGCTGGCACGCGTCGCAAAGCTATCTGTGGTATGGATGGATGCTACGAGCGAGGCCGACGCTTGGGCTAAGGTCGCCAAGGCGTTGACAAAATTGCGCTTTCCTTTTGGAAAGGTGCCGAATTGGACGGACGCGTTGCAGGAGCTAATCGCGGCGGCCACGGTTATAATTCATTACCTCACCGCCGACCAAGAGCACTGCTAGAGGAAAGTGTGAGATACAAAAGGCGCGTTTTTACAGCTTCCAGAGTATGTGACCGTGGCGCAGTGGATAATAGTAACAATAATAAAGAAAAAAGACCGTGGCGCAGTGGATAGCGTGCCCGGCTACTCCTGTCGCGAACCAAGTGGTCATGGGTTCGACTCCCGTTGACGGAACCTTTTTTTTCTTTGCGATGCCATCGTGTGCATGTTTTCGGCGTCATTTCCGTGACGCAAATACGTCACTGAAGTCTTGGTGGACCCCGACATAAAACACCTTCGTGTTAAAAAAAAATAGAAAGATCATATAACAGAAAATAGATAACCGAAAACAAATCTGATAATAACAAGAAATGAACAGGAAAGGATATAAATTGTCACATAATCACGCGAAAAGAAATATCTGGGGTCTTAGGTTCGAAAACCACGATAGGATTATGAGGGACGCCGTAGTGGAGGGCTCCAGAAATATCGACCGTCCGGCGTTCTTTAACGTGCTCTGACATCGCACAGTACGCGGGCCTCTACCACTTCGTTTCCACCGAAATGCGACCGCCGCGGCCGGGATCGAACCCGCGACCTTCGGGTCAGCAGCCGAGCACCGTAACCTCTGATCCACCGCGGCGTACACACGAAAATAGCATAAAAGAGCAGATGAACAGAAGGAAGGCTCACATATTAACACAACAGATCAGATAAACACAAGGGATACAACGGCGAATCAATGCACCGCAGTTCAGACAGCTTTCACTTGGAGCGTAACTGGCTTAGAGATCTTTCTTTTTTTCTTCCTGATAACCTCTCAGGCACAGCCGTAAGAGTCTCGTCGCACAAGTAGATCTTTTTCGTCGAGGAGGGGCTGAATGCGGAATAGTTTTGTACCGCAGAACAGGGGCCTCTCCCGCTGATTACGGCCACGTGCTTTCTCGTTGATGACGCCGTGTCTGCGCACTCGTTATACGCTCTCGCGTCGCTAATGATTTCGCCCTTGGTCGGGGCGCGAGCTCGAATCCAATTACGGAGCCAAATGAAGCCGCCCGACGGGCGCACTACTCTCGGTCTTACAAGACGGCGAAAGATGTTCGATAACAAGAAAAACCGAATACGAAGATGGGGGAAAACCAAGATGGAGACGGGCGCTGCATACGTTCTTCGTTTATGGCGAAGAATTCCGCTAATGAAACATATCTGATAGAAGCCTTTGAATATGTCTATAAATCTGCCCGTCAAAGTGTCTGAATGGCAAAAATTAATATCGTAAAATCCCGAGAAAGCCCCCCCCCCCCCCCCCACTCCCCGCCTACGGTGACAGATAATTGGACAAGGTTTAGAGGAAGCCCCTTGCGCGGTCGGGGACAAAAATTTAAGATGGCGACGGAACAGCCTCTAAGAAGAATGCACACCTGTGCTTCTAATGAAATGCTTTATTGAATACGCTTGAATTTACTGTTTTGACTGAACCGCAGGGGAATCCTCGCGTGAAATTGTATGTGTTATGACGAGGGGGGAAGGCGTTCTTCAAATGTTCCGACCATTTGTCACAACTCAGAATGCGACCCCCCAGGCACCGCACTGTAAAAGTACTAAGAAATCGTGCACATATGTAAAGACTATCAGAATTTGGGTTCCTAGGAACCGCTGCTTCAGAATTTTGTAGCGGGTTGGAAAAAAAGTGACGGGGCAGGATGGGGGGTGCCTGCTCGATCATTGGCGCGTATTTAAATTCTCCCGAAAAGGGGAAAGGGGCGCTTTCTTGGGATATTACGGTAGTGATGCATATTAAGCAAGGCGCTTTTAGGACATTCCTTCGGTGTCTTTTTGTGATGATCGTGACCCCACAGATGCGAGGAAGGAAACGAAAGTGGCACAATATTCCGCAGCCCGTAGGAGACTGCACGCACTAAGAAGAAAGGCGTATTAACAGGGAATCTGTTGTAGGTCGCCGTAGTTTTTGCGGTATCACCAGAAAAAACATCATGACGAACCGGCACGCGCTCTCTTCGTTCTCTTCTTCTTCGTCGTCGTCGCCTTCACCTTCTGCTTTGCTTCCAAAATACTAGCACCGATATCTCCGGTGCGGCATGCAATAACTCTTACGTGCGAGGCGACGAGTACAGAGAGAGAAAGAAAGAGGATATAAAGATAATAATTGTAGGGGTTTAACATCTCAAAATTAATATATGAGTATGAGAGACGCCGTAGTGGAGGGCTCCGGAAATTTCGACCACCTGGGGTTCTTTAACGTGCACCTAAATCCTAAGTACGCGTGGGCCTCGAGCATTTTCGCCTCCATCGAAAATGCGGCCGCCGAGGCCGGGAATACGATCCCGCGACCTGCGGGTCAGCAGTCGAGCACCATAACCGACTAGACCACCGTGGCGGGTGATATAGAGATAGAGAAAGAGAGAAATACTAGGGGAAAAAAATTTCTTCGCGAGGCGAGATTCGAACCCCCCGCGTACGTACCATTTCGAAGGCGAGCGGCTAGCAGAGCACAAATGGCAAGGCGGTGTGAAAGGAAAGTGATTGGGAAAGGAGGACAGATGTGAGGGTGAGGAGAAGGGAAAGAAGGATAGAGTAAAGCGTACCACAGGAAGAAATAGAAAGAGATAAATGGAGAGAACGAAAGGCGGAAAGTAAAAGATGGAACCAAAGAGAGAGAAAAATATAGAGAGCGAGATAAAGTGTAGAAAGAGGGAGCGAGAAAGACAGAGATAGAGAGAAAGAAATGGAACATAGAGAAAGAAATATGAAAAGACCGAGAACGACAGAGAGAGAGAGAGAAAGAAATAGGGAGGTGAGGGTGAGGAAGAGGGAAACGCCACCAGCTTGGCTGCTACCTCAGTCTTCGTACCGCTATGCGGAGCTGCTCTACCTTTATATATGTCTTTTCGTTTCACATCAATAACCGTCATCCGGATTGCTTGCGCTTTCCTCTCCTGAAAACTGGGCGCTCATAACTTTCCTGTAAATAATGCTGTGTCACGCTGATAGCGCGCAGGCGGTTCGTGACCTGGAAGTGCCGGGCACGCGGCGATGACGAGAGAAAAGCGCGCGAGATAGAGGATGATTGTTGTTGGCAGAAAAAGGTGCCCAAAGTACGCCGTTTGTTTTTAGAGCGTGTGGCTCAGCGGCATGGAGCGGATAAGGAGGGAAGAAAATAATGAGCGAGAAGTAGTTGTAGAAATATTATCACTTCGTTTGCCCTTGTTACGCTCCGAACCTGGCCTAGCAGGCCTCTATGTGTCTCCAGGTCAACGCCACGTTCAAGTTTTCGGTTAATAATTTGGCTTTTTCCTTTTGGCTCTCGATACCGACGTAACGTGGCGGATAGATGGCCACTCTCCGCACTGGGGACAGTGGCGTAGGCAGAAATTTGTTTCGGGAAGGGGTAGGGGGGGGGGGGGGGCATGTCGTTGATCCGCCGTGGGGCCCGACGACGGATCAAAGACGTGCCGATATAATATGTCTGTACATTGCAATAATAAGAAACGCATCGTTTAACACATCGCAAAGATAAACGAAAATAGAGTGAAAATTCATTCGTGCGTGCTAGGCTGTTCTAAAGTGATTCTAATTAAAAATTTAAAATTACAGCAAAAAGCTAAATTAATTAACTTTCATTTGCCAATTAATGTCATCTTTTAGGTGAACAAGCACTGCGGATGGGAGTGGTAATAGCGGCAGAAAAGCGAGATTACAGGCACGTGAGAGACTTTTTCTAATTATGCCATGTTTGTGCCAAAATGAGCGAGCATAAAGAGCAGCAGATTGCTGACTTCACAGAAATTGCACACCTTCTTATGCTATGCGACCGAATGCTATGTATAATTCTTTTTTTTTTTTTAGGAGAGATATATATTGCGTTCTTTTGGTGGGTGCGACGTTCCCGTCTCGACTCCCCCGCGGTCACGGTTATCGCATTTCCACTGGAGCGTATATCGCAATGAATATCACGCACTGAAACATCCCTGTGTGCGTTTAAGAACCTATAGAATCAAAATTAATTCCGAGCACTCGAGAACAGCGTCTTCGCGACGTTGCTTTGCTGCGTTAGATCACTCGAAGCGCATAATTAATAAGGTTAAAGCTAACCTTATTAATTATTTCTCTCGCAAGGTGATTGTTCCGCGCTGCCGCCTTATGATGTTGTACTGCTTTCTTTGTGAATGTACGGTTGTAGGTATGCCGTTCACGCGTGTAATGATGGGCGCATATTTTTAATTATCAGCCCTCAGTGTTGCCATATGAGCGCTTAATTGATTTCCTTCATTCGTTAATCAAGGATCCTATTACGGCTAGCTTATAGAGTCTGAATACCCGAGCGGGCCGCTCTTGAATTTCATAGCGTCGTGTTTTATTTGTTTGGTCGATATTGGAACAACGTTGAGTCGAAAGTCTGCCGTCGACGCAAGGAAATGAACGCTCTTGATGGACCGCGAGTGATTAAAAAAAAGTAAAAGTACAATGACGCTGGGTATTAAAGAAGTCTCGTATGACGTGCAGCTAATTAGATGGCAACGTGTGGGCGACGCTGACTAGAGAAGCGTTAATTAGTTATGCAGGCGAGAGTCACGAAAACATGCGGCCCACGTCGCGCAGAGGCTTGTCGTCGCTGTCACGTTTTAATTGGCGTTGTTCGCAAAGCGCGCAGAATCGGCTTCCGGAAAAGATATACACGCACATGCTCTATTGTTCCCTTGTCTTTTTTTTTTCTTTTTTTTAACAGCCCGACCGTTAGTCCGTGCAGAGCGGACAGAAAACTATCATCATCATGAACCGGCACGCTCTCTCTTCGTCCTTTTCTGCATCTTCTGCTTCGCTCCCAGAACACGTGCGTCGATTTCTCCGGCGTGGGATGCAATAACTCTGATGGGCCGAGAGAGCGAGTGCAGAGAGAGAGAGACAGAAAGAGAAAGAGAGAAAGAAAGAAAGAAAGAGAAGGAGGGAAATAGGGAGAAAGAAAAAAGGACGAAAGACAGAAAAAGATAGAAAGACAGAGAAAGAAATAACACCCCAACAATTATTATTACTATCTTTTGTAAACCTTCGTTGCTATGTAAGTGGTCGCATGTGAACGTAAACGTAAATGTAAATGGTCGCATGTTTCCTTGTAAATGCTCTCCTGGGCCACGTCAAGCAACCTTTTTTTGCGGCTTTTGGCATAGGAGTTCACCCAGAACAGCTTTGTTTTCTATTATGCTAAATAAAAAGAATGGAATTGAATCTTGTTGCGCAAAACTGCTGTGTAATTGTTTCGATCGTTTCATTGTTTCGAATGCACGCCGTGTCTTTCTACTTAATCGCCAAGCCAAGCAATACTAATATTTGTATAACTACATACGCTGAAACAACATATTTTATTAACTTGCGCTCTTTCGTACATGACACATAAAGAAAAAGCAAGACGCACACAAAAAAAGCATGCATTTCTTTTCCAATAAGGCTGCGAGACCTGTCCCCTCTTGCGCCACGTGCTCCTTTTGTTCTTCCTTGTTTTTTTTTTTTTTTTTTTTTTTTTTTTTTTTTTTTTTTTTTTTTTTACTGCGTCAGCGGCCCTCCACGGAATACCCTGTCGTCTCGCGTCGCTCCAATCTATTGGCTCAGTTCGTCATTTGTTCCCGACACGAAGCAGTTTCCCGCGGGAACGGAACCCGCCGCTTCTATTACACGGACGCACCCCCCCACCCCCCCCCCCCCCCTTGCAGCTGCGCCATTTCTCAATTTTCTCGCTATATAACCCTGATTTCATCTCAAGCGCGAGAAAATAACAAAGCCGGGGAAATAAGGGGGGGGGGGGGGGGGGACGGGGGGGTTACAAAAACAGGTCGCAAGATATACGAAACAGAAATGGGCCCGCGCCCTGACACAACGAGTCATTTTCTTTTTTTTTTTCTTTTCCCCCCCTTTTTTTTAATTTCCTCGTACTACGCTTTCTTTTTCTCCAATGTTTGATAAAGGAAGGAATTGTTCCCATTTCCTTGCATTTGTGCCTTTTCGTGTTCTTTATATCTCCTTTTTTTTCTTTTTGTTTCAAAACTGTTCTGCATTGAGATTCTCTCTTCATCGGATTGCGGCGCACGTTGACAGGATATTGAATGGAGGAGCAACTCAAAGCGCTTTTCGTGTCTCTTATGTTTTGACGGCGCGATTGCTTTTCGGGAAACTTTGATGCGCTTTTTCGGGAACACGAAGAGGCTTCGGCATTTTTGAGTAAATTGCTCTCTCGCGTTGCACGAGTTCGGTTTCCTTAACTTGTCGTTGTCGTGTCGTGTGAATAACTAACTAACTAACTAACTAACTAACTAACTAACTAACTAACTAACTAACTAACTAACTAACTAACTAACTAACTAACTAACTAACTAACTAACTAACTAACTAACTAACTAACTAACTAACTAACTAACTAACTAACTAACTAACTAACTAATCAACTAACTAACTAATCACTGACTAACTAATTACTTACCTAACCAAGTGACTAGCTAACTAACCAACTAACTGATTAGCTAACTAATCCAATTTTAATTTTTAGTCCACAAAATGTAAGTGTATGTTCATATGCCTTTTATACAAGTGAATATTGTATTTTGGGGTTATGCTGACTTTCTTATGTAATTTATTTCGTACTAAGGTAAACAAAAGAAGAGTTAGTTTAAAGGTGTTTTCAACAAAGGCGAGAGCGCTGGGAGTGGTGCGTACATTGCCGAGCGGACTACTTAGAAGGCGATTAGTGTTTCCCGCCTTCTGATCAAGAAGTTTATTTCTATTGGCCAAGGCTTCTATACTTTTTGAATACCCCGCGTATGTATAACACCTCGTCTGTAAGCGAAGACCGGACGCGCAGTTGTGCCACGGGAGCAGGAGGTCGATTGCTTATGCGCTGCAATTCGGGCGAAGCCAGAAAACACCTTCCTTGGGCTCGTATAATCTTTTATCACGTATTTTTATTCTTCGATTTAAACCGAGCGGTTGCCCGGTCAACAGTGCGCATCTGTGCGCACGTATATAATGTGTGTGCGCCTGCAGTGTGGCTGCGTACCTGCACGCACAGTGCAAAAAGGAAAGCAAAGAAATTGTCGTTGGGGAGGCATAGATTCATGCCCGCGGTTGGACGGGTGCATGCTACGAGCGTCTTTCTTACAACGAAGCCACCACGATCAATTTCTAATTCGGCTTAATATCCTGCCTATCTGAATTCAACATTTCTTTTTTTCTAGAAAAACAAAAATTCGAAGCTTGACGTTGCGCTCTTTACGGCAGAGTAAGCCAAGATTTATTGTCGTCGCGTTTTTTTCGTTCTTTCTTTCTACTTTTTGGTCGCCAGTCTCCTAACAGCCTTTTACAGTCCACATTTTACGATATTCACGCGCCCCCCAAGTGGCCGTAAACGCAACTCACGCGTAAAGGAGGACGCTGACACCCATTCATTTGCCGTAACACCGTAAAAGCGTGGCAAGCGCTAATCTGCAGTTATGGTTAAACGCCGACTAACTTACCTTCGGCGAGTCAGCGTTAACGGGGCGAAAAGGTCGCTGGTCGTTACGGCGGAATCCGTGAAAATTGCGCAACGCTTAGCGCTTGAAACAGCCATGCGCAGACGCAAGCGTAGCTCGTTTTCCGGATATCTCGACCAACAGTTTTCACGGCGCGCAATCAATGGTGAGTCTTTCCTTCGGTTAGAAACTAACGCTTCTGAAGAACTCACTAAACGTTGGCTGTGTCGTTATAGAGAAGTGAGTCTCTAACTGTTTATTTATGCGATTACATTCTGTGGGAAGTGAACTGAGGTTTCAGAAGCGGTTCTTAGGTCAGCTTATCAAGAAGCGTTCTTTCCAGAATTATTGGAAGAAAAAAAAATTTGTAGCGATGTAAAGTTCCGTAGCCTCTCAAAATCAAGTCACTAACCAACGTAAAAATAAAATAAAATGACGTCACTTCAATTCACTTTTAGATTGATCGGTGACCTGCTTATTAAAACAATGCCTTTACCTTACTAGACGGTACTCCGTCGAACTCTCGAATATAAAAGCTGCGTAGAGAATTTCCCGACTTTACGTCACCCGGTAAACAATTTCGGTCGGAGTCGTCGCACCGTACCTCAGTGGTAATCGATGCAGAAACCGTACGTCGTGTTCCCTTTTAACAGTGTACCGCACCGTACATTAACCGGCGCCGAAGCACGCGCTGTCCGGCCGTTGACCGGTCCGGGCGAGCTCTCGCGGCTCAGCATCTTGCACTGCTGAGGCCTGCGGTGCCTTCTTGACCGGCGCGTCGCGGGTTTGCCGATGCGCTTTTCTCCGTCCGGGCTGCAGACGCTTCACCGGCTTCCTTCCTGGGAGAGATTATCCTAATGACCTACATAGGAGCACGGCGCGTCTCGAGAAAAATATTTACCGTCGTTGCGTACATACTTCTTCTTTCTCTTCTTCTTCTTTTGAGACACGCACACTGTGTACACAGCTACACTGTGTACACGAAGTGTGCTCAATAGGCGGAACGCTCAGCGCATGAGTGATGGTTCTTGAGCGTATTAAACGATGGGTTTAAGACGCTGAGTCTTGACTTTCTTTTTTTTCTATGCCCTTGCACGAAGGCTAGCGTTTATTGAGCGTGCAGCGCTATGATGTACGCCTGTGCACGCGGTGATTGGGCTGTCTAACAGGAAAAAACATTTTTCATCTCGGTGTAGCGAACCACTATGGGCCTTACCGTGCAGTTCATTTCTCGAGCGAGTGGCGGTGCTTGCGGGAATTGATGGCGGTAATGTAGGAGCAGAGTGGTTATACTTCCGCCTCACTGACTAGGTGTATTGCAGTGAAGCCACCTTCGCAGCAAAGCAGGAAGCGCGGCTAACGTTGGTTCCGAAGGTCGCGCGTGTGAGATGATATAGAGATATGCAAGAATCGAATGACTGGGCTTGTTGGTTCTGGCATAGCTTGGAATGATAGGGCGTGACGAAGACAGCGGACAGAGGGAGAGAGAGAGAGAGAGAGAGAGAGTGTGTGTGTGTGTGTGTGTGTGTGTGTGTGTGTGTGTGTGTGTGTGTGTGTGTGTGTGTGTGTGTGTGTGTGTGTGTGTGTGTGTGTGTGTGTGTGTGTGTGTGTGTGTGTGTGTGTGTGTGTGTGTGTGTGTGTGTGTGTGTGTGTGTGTGTGTGTGTGTATCCCCGTTCACTTAAAAAAAAGTACAGAACTGCTTTGTTACCTTGCTACAAGTACAGTCTCAATCATACTTGTCTGGAGCGGCCGAGCGCATGGCTGTGGAGAATGGTGCGGTCCGCAGCTGCTACCTCGCGTTATGTACAAGCTTCCGCTCATGCTGTAATTGTAACATACGGATCTAGCCTGTGGTGCGAATGTGTTTAGTATCATTGCGGCGTTGGTCTCTGCATAACTTTGTACAAAAAAACAAAAAAAAAAACGGCGACTCAACAGGCCGACTGGCTGCTCCAGACAAGTGGGACTCCGATTGTACTTTCTCAAGGAACGTAATTTTGTTGCAATTCAAGACACCCGACGCATCAGAAATCGGTGCGTATACTGTCGTCGACGTGTTTTCCTTTTGTGGGTGTCTTATTTTGCGGCAAAATGTGACCTTCGTATAAGATCAAATTCAGAACTTCTTGATAACGTTCGTATAAGGCACAAGTTCGTGTAAGGCGAATGTTCTACAACGCTGGGAAATAGACGGATGTTACATTGCATTCCAAATCAGTCGTTGGTGACTAGCTGAGTAGTCACAACACTAAGAGTTGTAGGGCTTGTTAAAGACGCATTGTATGGTGGGCTATATTTGGTTAGTTATAGCTTACACACACACACACACACACACACACACACACACACACACACACACACACACACACACACACACACACACACACACACACACACACACACACACACACACACACACACACACACACACACACACACACACACACACACACACACACACACACACACACACACACACACACGCACACACGCGCACGCACACGCACGCACACCGTGCTCGAATACATACATACATACATACATACATACATACATACATACATACATACATACATACATACATACATACATACATACATACATACATACATACATACATACATACATACATACATACATACATACACTAGAAACATACTATATGCTAGAAACATACGTATATAATGCAGACTCATCTACTAGATGTGCGTCCTTGGTTACTTTCCTTGGATTTTCTCTTCAGTTATTTGTGCGACCACAATACAAATCTTTCGTACGCATATTCGAATGCATCTCAATCCTGCGCGCGTTCGCCGCGCCATTTTGGCGCTTTCTATAGATGAAGGTGCCCTCTTGAACGAACACGCACAATGGGACCTTCGATTCGTCTCTGGATAAAGCGATCGCGAAAATTAAACGAAAAAAAAAAAAACCAATGAGAACAGCAAGGTCTGCTCACGCCATTCCTCCTCCACCTCTCCCGCTGATTTCGCCAAAGAAAGTTCTCGGTCAGTCATGAATACAGCGGTCTCTCTTGTGCACCTACCTATATACAATATACGATAGCAGGGCTACTGACGCGCGCTCTTTTTGGTCGGGAAATATCGGTAATCGTTGGCCGAAATGAATAGCGGACCAACTCCATCGATTGCCGATAATGTGATTTTCGAATAAACTCGGGTCTCGAAGCGTATTTTTATATATATACCGCGCTGACCTTCTCTGTGTGTACGTACCGTCGTACACTAGCAACATGCGCCTACGGAGTGCGTGTCTTCGTGCGTGGTATATATATTTCGTTGTCTCGCATCTGTACGTGAGTGCATGCGTGTGCGACAGTGCGCACTCGCTTCCCTTGCGATGTCAGTGCGCTTGCGTGTTTCGCGAGTGCGCCCGCGACTGGTGCGTGCCTTAATGCACGGGCGATCTTCTTTGCTGCCCCCATGACAGGGATGAATGGTGCGTTCACGGCGTGGCGTGTTTATAGCGATTGGAAGGGAGTGGCCTCCCCCGTGGTAGCCGCTTTCTAGACTTATTTTTAGCCTCGTCTGACCTCTGCTGTAAGCGACGTCGTCGTCGTGTTGTTTTTATCCTGTTTTTTTATACTTCGACATTCCTACAGTGTGTGTTTCAGAGTGGCTCCAGAACCACAGTACTTGCATTTATCTCTCTTGCATATGTCTGGGTGGGTAAATGAGGTGTGTGATCACGGGGTTCGGATAAGTTATGGTGCCTTTTATATATATATATATATATATATATATATATATATATATATATATATATATATATATATATATATATATATATATATATATATATATATATATATATATATATCAAGCACGTAGGAAAAATTGTTCTCGTAAGGACTGACGTTTCGGCCGCGGGACCGGCCTTCGTCGAAGGCCGGTCCCGCGGCCGAAACGTCAGTCCTTACGAGAACAATTTTTCCTACGTGCTTGATATATATATATATATATATATATATATATATATATATATATATATATATATATATATATATATATATATATATATATATATATATATATATATATATATATATATATATATATATATATATATATATATATATATATATATGTACATATCCGGGGCATGACGGCGACAGCGACGTCAAAAATCAGCCGAGAGTGTCCATATAACTGCTATCGCAATAAAAGAGAAAACCGAAGAGAAACAAAGAAGGCCGCCCGGCTCCGCACTTCCTTCAGGCTTGGCATTGCTAGTGCCAATCTGCCTTATTTTTCTTAGCTTTTGGTGAGGTGGTAGGTAAACAGCACCTTTGCAATTTGTATTGCAGTGTGATATCATTAAATCTTGTCGTACGGTCATTCCTTTCCCGCTCCTCGCCATCCTCGTTCTCGGGAAGCGAAGTGGATGTAATGTGTCCTCGAACCAATCTCCGTGGATTCGGTGTCCATCTACGTAGGACGACAGGCTCTACGTGGGACCCGGCACAGAACACGTCCACGTTAATGTAGCGAGGCCTGATATAATGTCCCAGTCCCGCGGTGACACTATTGATGACACCTTGGCCAAACGGGCGAGCGAACGCACGGAACACGGGAAGACACTTGTAACACTGGAGGCGCTGGATCGCAAGCTCCCGTATAATTGGTATTTTGCGCCTGTGCGCTCGCTTCTTCGTGCACTCGCGCCAAGTTACCTTCCATAATGGCCTACTGTGATGACGTCAGCGGCTTGCCCTCGGGGTGCTGTAATTTCGCTATTATACTCTAATTGATGGTGCCATGCCAGACTGAAAAATTGATGACCGAGGTACGAGGTAAACGAATGTAAACTCTTTGTTTTGGGACGATAATCATTTAGAGGGGGAAAGGATCGATAGGCGTTGGATAATTACGTTTCGAGAGAGGTATTAGGCTGCTCGTTTGTAGAGTACGAAGTACGAGATCGATGTATACTGTAGCGCTAATTAGTGAGGTAAGTAGTCTGGGTGTGACGTGTTGCTGAAGCGTCGTGACCAACTTTAATGGACATTTGAAGCTGTTAGAAGCAACGTACAGTTAATGAAGTTGGAGAAGCTACGGGGCGATGCGATTTAATGTTTAACTGAAGTGTAAAGAAATATTAAGGTCTCTTACTATTAAAGGTCCTGGGAAAAGTCATGGTTATGTTTATTTTACACGCATAAATAATGAATTAGGTGTTTTACTTTTCCTACATTTCACGTTACGCATAACCGATTACCTTTCTCTGTCTTTTATATGGCTTCACGATCTGTCATATCGTTGGGCTGCGACTACTAGAAACAACCGAGCCCCTCTCACTCACTCACTCACTCACTCACTCACTCACTCACTCACTCACTCACTCACTCACTCACTCACTCACTCACTCACTCACTCACTCACTCACTCACTCACTCACTCACTCACTCACCCACTCCTCACTCACTCACTCACTCACACTCACTCACTCACTCACTCCACTCACTCACTCACTCACTCACTCACTCACTCACTCACTCACTCACTCACTCACTCACTCACTCACTCACTCGCCCCAATCGTTCGCTCACTGCAAATTGAATGTGTTTCACCGCTTTTCGCGGTTCCTTTTCTCTGTGATGCGGCAACAAGTATATATCCAGCATCCCTGCACCGAATAAAGGCATTAAGATTTGTGGCGACAAAACTAACTGTTTCCAGTCGCGGCTGGAGTGGCAACGTCAATATTTTGGTGTAACCACCGTCGAAGAGAGCCCGCCGCCGGCTAAAATAAATCCTTTGGTTGCCACGCGACTACCTGCGTCACTCATGGCCACCTGCCCGCGGGTGGAAGCAGATGGGCGATAAGACGCT
This sequence comes from Rhipicephalus appendiculatus, assembly GCA_030522465.1. Taxonomy (NCBI): domain Eukaryota; kingdom Metazoa; phylum Arthropoda; class Arachnida; order Ixodida; family Ixodidae; genus Rhipicephalus; species Rhipicephalus appendiculatus. Next base: position 1,211,215 of record JALIZH010032962.1, on the reverse strand, counting down.
CGCGCGGTTATAAATAGAAGGCGCCGCTCAGTATTTGTGGAATACGGGTGAAAAGCAGTAGCGACGCGGAAATACGGGAAATTATAACAACGAAACGCGCAACACGTGTACCCTTAGGATACCACGAAGAAATGTCACAGGAAACCGACCGCAAAAGAGTTAGTACGTGCTAGCACCGGGAGCCTGTTCACATAACAACCGCGAAGTAAAAGGATTCACAACATTGTTGGAACGAAATGAAACAGCGTTTCAGACATGGCGAAGTATGAACAACACACACGGCTCTGGCACGGTCCCTTATTCTTTCGCCTTAGGCGACTCGAAGGCGAACGCGGTTTATTCTTATAACGTCTTCGTGTGACGTCACGTCGGGTGATGTCTTAGGGATGGTATGATGACGTCACGGATATTGCCTACTTGTGACGTCAGAAAGATCTTTTTCATGACTTCGAGTTGCCGCCGATGATCACGATGGTCAGGTTTCGTGTTTGACGAAGCGTCTAAGGCTTAACAATGTACCAACCAGCCCAGTTCAGCGCATTTATACGGCAATCGTAACATGCAACCGGCCGCCTGACCACAATTAGACCGATCATCCATTGACATTTCAGTTTAATAAGGCTATGGATAAAAAATTACACCATCTCCCACTAAAGGGAACCATGAGGGGATGCGAAGCAGCATTGGGGGGTGCACACCAAGTTTCTGTTTACGTTCACTCGGCCGTTGAAGCCAAGCGTCAGCGTCGAGCTACCGCTTCCGATAAAGAGAGACAACGCGAGTCTGCGGCGAGGGTAGCGAGGCTTTCGAGACAACTGCAGCGACCGGGAACCGACGGAGCGACCGCACGATTCAAGCGAGACTTCCTCGACCGAGCGCACGCGCTTATATGAAATGCGGGAGGGAGAGGAGGGAGTGGGTTTACAGGCTGCACCGCGGGGGGAGGAGAGGAGAGAAGGCGACCGAACGCCTGCGTAAACGCCCGCGTAAAGGAGGAGAGAGCGCGGCCGCAGCGCGGGGGAGGAGGAGTGAAGGCGACCGAACACCTGCGTAAAGGAGGAGAGTGGGAGAGAGAGTAGGCGCATGCGCAGTAAGGGTGGTCAGGACGCACACCACCACCGGATTGAGCTCGGCTCTAAGATGCTTCGCACCTAATATCTTCCTCTTACCACTGTCATCACACCCAAGTGAAAGCGAAGAAAAAGAAGTGGATCCAGAGAAAGAAATCGAAGACCAGTGGCAGGCCCTCTGCTGGTGACGCAAGACCCTGGGAACCAGCTACGATTGGTGAACAGGGACTGAGGAGGCCACCCACCTCAGGGCTGAAGTACAAAGAGCCTGGCCAAAATGAAGTTCATTTCTCTCTCTTTCTCTTTCTTTTCCCTGTGGTCGCTTTATATTCAGCCATTGAATGACAAACCCTCTCAGCCAAAATCATAGAAATTTGCCACCTGTGTACGCTGTATCGCACACATGACTGTTTCACTATATTTAGTCTAATTTATCAATAAGCCGAAACTTTAACTCGCCCTAATTGTATTGCATTTGGTATTCCGCTTCGTTAATTCGTGTTTAGTCCGTCCTGCAATCAATAATCGCCTTATAATGATGATGCACAGTCGCTTATATTATAGCACTGCCGCGACACCTTTATCGCTGTCCCACGTCAAGCGTCAGCTGTAAACACACAGTGCTCCTCCCGTTTAATGAAATCTTGCCGTGTGGAGACGCGCGTCCTATCCCAGTCAAGCTAGCGCTTGATTGCGTCAGGTCAGAACATGGAGGAAACGCTCACCAAACTTTGTGGCGCCAATATTTCCGCGATCCTCTTAATCCGGGCGTCACGCACGTGAGTACTATAGCGCGACGGACAGTGGACGAGACCTCATTTTGGTTCTCGTCCCTTATTGGCCGACGCGACAGTTTCGATCGCTGCAATGCCGGAAGTTTGTGTTACAGGGAGTGCAGCCAATTCAACGCCGTCAACGCGCCGACAGCAATCTGCGCTGCTGGTTCACGTGTAGGGCGGGTAACACTTGTACTACAAGTGTGTATAACCTTTGACAATTAAGCTGCTTCGTCGACGAAAACAAGATTTTGTTTTGGGCAACCATTTTTTTGTTTCTTTTTTTTTTATTTGGCTGGAGAACTCGTAGAAACGGAGTATAGCCGAGATAATATAAACCCCAGCCTCTCCACAGCAAGACAGTTACAACAAAACAGAACAGAATATTGCTATTTAAAACCACTTTGTGCGGCGTCCCAGTATCGAAGGATCCAGAGCAAATAAAGCACGTGTGGTTAGGCTTAGCAGTGCAAACGAAATAGAAGTCCAGGGGCCGACCTGCTTTGTGGACCATGTTAAAGGTTATCTTTGGGAAAGTCTCTATTGCAATCCTTATCAGGACGCTCGGTGAACATTCACGAAGATAGTTGGCGAACATGGGAATTGATATCTTGCTGATAGTTGTCTTTCTGCAGCTCGTGTACTCCTAGAAAGTTGCCAAAAAGCCAGCCGTTTTATATCGTCCCATCGAAAAATTTGCGGCGAGTTTCCCTAAAAGCGACTGCCGTACATACGAAGAGTGTGGAGTGGAGTGTCTCTCATAACCATATCGTAGTTTTGGGGCGTGAAACCCAAGTAATTATTATTATGTAGGGAAATGTTACAAAATTTACATGTACTCTTCAGACAAACTGAATTTAAAGTTTTATCTTCGGCATGGCCTCCCGATTCCGACGTGGGAGCAGCCAGCGGCGAGCCAGGGGCCCCAGCTGGGTCCTCCCCGGTTAGTCTCTCAGGACTTCATTGAAGTTCTTTGTCTGTCTGTCAACAGTGCGTATTTCGCACTTATTGACCGTTTGTCTGATGTTTCGAATATCCCACTTCACATCAGTAGAGGTTCTCTTTCTGAATTCAGCTCGAAATGTGGCGCTTCGAATGCTGACGCAAAAATTTGATAGAGAAACATTCCGGTCCACTTCTTCAACACACCACGGATGAAATATCGGCGGCGAATTTTCGGAAAACAAACCGTCGCGCGTTTTGTGAATCATTTCGTGAATTGAGGCGAAGACATAGTAATACACATTCGTCTTGTTATATTAGCGCATAACCAACACTATATAACATTAGCCTGTGCTGGTATTCTGCGAGCAAGCGCCGCAGGCTTCACACGAACTATACCCTTCTCGCAGGATTAATTATTGTTTCACTGTACGACTAGTCTTGGGTATAGCTTCATATTATAGCTTGTGTGATACATTACGTCCCTATAGATTTATTTTTCTAATTCTATCTCGGAAAGCGCTTTTTATGTTGACTTCAATCCCGATACCCCAGTTTGCATCGCATAGATTGCTTCGCTCCAAAATTTATTTTCTTTTTTAAGTCTCGCATACAGTAATACAATTGAGAAATGTGGCGCGCTCGTGTATAAAATCTCGCAAGATCCCATATGTCAAATGGGATTGGTCATAGGATGATTTATGCCGCATACAGACCGAGGGTTCCCCGGATCAATTTACATGCAAATTTTTTACATGCAAATTTACTCGTCGACAGGTGTCTAAATTTTTTATAAGTACCTCGCGGTTCCTTAACTTTTCGCGTAAATAACGGCTTAAGAAGTTACAAAAAATAATATTGAAAGCGCTAGAACTGTGAGAACCGCGACATTAACTACAATATGGATTACTGTCTATTCATTATCGGTGTAAAATGTGGCGGGCAATACATACCCGCCCAGTACGCGTCTTTCTTTATTAAAACATATTGCTACCTGATTCGTCTTGGTTTTATTGTGAAACGTCAAGTTCTTCAGAGTCCTTTCTTGAAAGCTGTAGCTGTCTTCTTTTCTTTTTTTTTTCTTTTGAAGCTAGAACGAGGCGGTGTAATTTGTGTTCCATGTTAGGGCTGGTTTGTAACGATCTATCTTCGACAGCATCACTCGCGACATGTACACTGTCAATTTTTATGAAAGGGAACACGCGAGCGCGTGGCCTGCGCGTTCCGTCGGCTGCTTGCAGCGCGTTCAAGCGGGAGCGAGAGCAACCACAGCCTCTTTTCGCGTCATCTAGTGGCGAGCAAAACAATCAGTCATTGATGATATGGAACCGGCGGCAAAATTGCGACCTCTAGCTTCTTGCGTAATCGCCTTGAATGGGGAGGGGGTTGCGATCTTGCCGCCGGTTCCATATCACCAATGACTGGTTGTTTTGCTCGGCACTAGAAAACGCGAAAAGAGGCTGCGGTTGCTATCGCTCCCGCTTGAACGCGCTGCAAGCAGCCGCCGGAACGCGCAGGCCACGCGCTCGCGTGTTCCCTTTCATAAAAATTGACAGTCTACTATATACTGCAGGCAGCATAGCACGGGAGATGGTGCTGACTACGGAATGATTTTATTAAGAGGGGAAACGAAAGTTGATATAATACACCACGTCGCTCCTGCAACCACGCTTGCGCAAGCGCACGTCGCGAACTTAGTAACGAGAGAGCAGACGCTAAGAATTTTAATCAAATATGGCCCAAGATTCTAATCGAAATCGACATGGTGCCTTGCTGTTGTCGCATAGTTGTTGCAGAACGTTGTTGTTGTTGACGTAGTGGTGGTGGTGGTGGTGGTGGTGGTGGTGGTAGTAGTAGTAGTAGTAGTAGTAGTAGTAGCAGCAGTAGTAGTAGTAGTAGTAGGAGTAGGAGTAGTAGCAGTAGTAGTAGCAGCAGCAGTAGTAGTAGAAGTAGTAGTAGCAGCTGTAGTAGTAGTTATAGTAGTAGTAGTAGTAGTAGTAGTAGTAGTAGTAGTAGTAGTAGTAGCAGCAGCAGCAGTAGTAGTAGTAGAAGTAGTAGTAGCAGTAGCAGCTGTAGTAGTAGTAGTAGTAGTAGTAGTAGTAGTAGTAGTAGTAGTAGTAGTAGTAGTAGTAGTAGTAGTAGTAGTAATAGTAGTAGTAGCATTTTGTTGTTGTTGCTTCTGACTTGCCTTTCTTTGATGATAAAGTGGTTGAACGAACAGTGTTAAAGTGTCTCAGACAGGGTCACCAAAGTTTCAATAGGTGGACGTCTCTTTATTTTTTTTAAGGCCAGATATAGGACAGTATACGATTCTCAGTTCCAAGGCTTTGTCATTAGATTAAATTTCTTTGCGTTTCATTTGTTGTTGTTAAGTGCGTTACATGCGTTGGCAAATGCTGAAGGAGCTACGTCACGCACTTTAGTATAAGCTGCTAAAGTATAAGCTGCTAAAGTATAAGCACCTCAGTATGAGTTGCATTGCAAGAAGCTCAGTGGATAGCTCACGCACGTCCTATGTCCTTTTGCTTGTTCCTTCTGCTGAGCATGGACGTAGCTCGTTTCAAGTCTCCTTTCTTTAGTAAAAATAAACAAAACAATAAAAAACTGGTGATTTATTGCTCGCGACCTTGTGATGCTTACGTTAGCTTGCATATGGCACAGTAATTGCACGAGAAAAGGTTAGGTGGTGCGTCGAAATTAAGAAGTTTGCTGGCATAAAATGGGATGAACTAGTACAAGGCATGGTAAATTGGAGATCACTGGGAGAAGACGTCGTCCTGCACGGGACATAAAATAGACTGATGATGATCATGATGACGATGATGGTAATGACGATGGCATTTATTCGTCTAGGACCTCCATGCAGCTCGTATGATCTTAGTTAGAAGCGAAGGAAGAAATGAGATTCAAGTTTAAAATATCAGGAACTTCTTGCTCTTCTGGCGCACTTAAGACTTTACCGGCTCTTCTTGGTCCTGTCCTTATCCTCTTCCTCGGCAAAGAACTAACTCCCTCGGGATTACAGCAGCGGCCTGAGATCTCCAACCAACTTCATGGTTCAAGCTCCCTTTTGAGCCCCTCGGACGTCATCCTCACCGAAACGACGGCAGAAACTTAATGGGAGTCTCTAAAGAAAACGCAGCCTGGTTATTTTGCTTGTTTGTTCGTTTTTTTTTTCGACTGGCCGGAATTAAATAGCGTTTCTCCTGCGTTCTTAAAGACCAGCTGGGCTCGTATGCCGAGTTCCGAATAAACAGACGCCGGGTCGGGCACTTTTGCGCTGATCGAAATTTGTAGACTATATAAATGCAGAAACGAAGGTTGGCAAGGTTCACGTTTTCCTTTTTCTTTTCTTTTTTTAGACTTACAGTCGCATTACGAGAGGTAGAGAGACAGGGGGGAGAGAGGGAGGTAGGGAGGGACGTAGGGAGGGAGGCAGAGAGACGGAAAGGCAGATATGGTAACCAAGGTCGTTCCCGTTTGTCTACCCTGCGCCTGGGAGGGGTGCTTAGCAGCGCACCGCCGTAGTAGGCGAGGCACCCAGGTGAAAATAAATCTCTACTACGCCTACCTAGAATACTCAATGTCCGCCCCTCTCAGGAGGAAGTTGCTCTTTCAAGCACTTGCCCGGATGACCAGCGAAGACTGATTGACCGGGCCAGCCGGATAGCAGCCGCGAATGGGGCCCTGCACTGAGGACTCCACCCTCTGGGACCTCACAAGGAAAACGAAAAATAAAGTACTGTACTCTACCACTACTACGATTTCATCTTTATAACTTGTGTCATTTCTTTCTCACACGCTCTTAAAATATATCCATCTATCCGTCTGCCCGTCCGTCCGTCCGTCCGTCTGTCTATCTATCTATCTATCTATCTATCTATCTATCTATCTATCTATCTATCTATCTATCTATCTATCTATCTATCTATCTATCTATCTATCTATCTATCTATCTATCTATCTATCTATCTATCTATCTATATCTATCTATCTGTCTGTCTGTCTGTCTGTCTGTCTGTCTGTCTGTCTGTCTGTCTGTCTGTCTGTCTGTCTGTCTGTCTGTCTGTCTGTCTGTCTGTCTGTCTGTCTGTCTAACCTCCCTTTATCTCTCACCACCATCTTCCCGACTTTTCCAGTGAGCGTTCGGTCCACCGCTTTCTTATCCTTCGCGATTTACGCTCTGTACCGGTTGGCAACAGGCGTGACATCGAGCACATTCGAATGCGCCTACATGCCACCCTCCCTAAGAACGTGCGCGCAACATGTCTCACGAGGAGCATAAACGTTCCCGTTATGCGAACTCTCAAGTACAGAGAATAAAACGAAGTACAAAAGAAGCGACGGAAGAACACTGTTGCAGAACACTCCAGAGAACACTCCAGAGAGGAATTCGAAGCGACTCGCTTCGAAACAGACGAAAGAACGCTGGCAGATGAATCATGTCGCGAGGCCGACATTTTTTTTTATATCTTTTGTCCGGATGCGGGGAAATATAATGGTGTACCTCAGCGGAAAGAACCGATGGCATGCACGGATCGTTGCGACATCGCCACCACGACGGCATCGTCGAGTCTGATTTCTCGCAATCCGTCTCTTGTGCAAGTACCGAAGTTACATCCGTTATTATGTTCTTTTTCTTTTCGGTCTCTGGCTTCTTTCTTCACTGATTGGTGCTACTGTGTGACTTCTGTGTGCCCTGCATACCAGGCGCTAGACAGTCGCCGTTTGATTTATTTTGGTCGTAGATCTGATGTATAGTGTGGTATGGCGTTGTGTATTGGCTTTGCTGCTTGTGCGAGAGAAATAATATGAAGGTGCAGCGGTTATTTGGCGACAAATGGGAAACACAGGCGTCAGAATCACCTTCCATTGCCTATAATTACTTTCAATTATCTCGATAGGCAACACGAACAACCAATTTTAGGAATGCCGTAATGTTCGAGCTTCACACCAGACCAGAAAGCGACGAAGGCACCGCTGAGGTTTCTGCGGTGAATCGACTTCGCTGAACGACTGTAATGCTCCCGTGCTTGAGTGTGTGGTTTTTATTTTTATAATCTTTAACCCTTCCTCTTATTCTTTTCTTTTTTACCTTTCTATCCCACCTTACCCTACAGCAGGGTTGCAAACCGGATATTTACCTTCTGGTTAACTTCCCTGCCTTTCTCTTAACCTTTTTCTCTCTCTCACCCATAATTTAGGGGTAACTTAGCATTAAATGTGAAAGAGATGAGTTAGAGTTACCTCTAGCGCGTTGTATCGGGCCAGGTTGGCATCCAATCTTCGCTGGAACAAAACAGAGCGTATTGTGCGAAAATCGTATTATCAGTAAACGAGCTCCAAAAAGTATGAAAGTAGGCGCGCGCGGTCACAAAGTCTGTTGGAAAGGTTTGTGTGACGTCAAATAATACTGCTTGCGCATAACACGCTATACTATATATGTGCTGCTGCGAATGACATATTGCGGCTCGAATGATAGCATATCACTCGAACACACAACAACAGCAGCGGTGGCAGTTGCTCTGCGTTTTCTGCAAGAGCCGATCGCCCTGTTCCGCTGCTAGAGTGCTGTGGGCATGTAACACGTTCTTTGTGCATAGCTGGAACGTTGTTCAAGCTAGCACATTGCGATACCAAGCCACCGGAATGGCTGACACCTTTCTTTGTGACAACTGTGGCGGCGAGGAGACATTACAACATATCTTCCGCGACTGTCCTCGCTAAGATGTGCAGAGACGCATAGACCACGGACCGTTGACGGCAGTAGCCATCCTGGAATGTGGTCCCGAGAAGTCGTCACGGTTGAAGGCGAGAAGGCATTGCTCGATGCCTCGAAGACAACAGACTTGCACCGGCGGTCATTGACCTATGGCGATATTGTGACTGGCGGTGAGTGTGACTTTGTGTGTGCGTGTTTGCTCCTCCTCTGCCTATTTTTCCCTACCTCTAACTTTTAACCTCCCCCAATGTAGGGTAACATATCAATTTTTTTCTAAACTGGTTATCATCCCGGCCTTTCCTCTCTCGCCTGTTAGTTCCTAGAAATGCCAGCAGATGCCCACTTCTGCAGTCTTGCTCTCCTAATCCAAAACGTGATCGCGCTGGCCGTATGAAATGCGTCTTGAACTTGGTTACAGCGCAACACTAGACAAGGACAAAAAAGAAGGAAACTAACAACGCGGCGCTGACTCTCAACTGATATTTTTTTTTTGTTGAAAAATTGTGAAACATATATAAGTAGCAAGTTCAAAACCCGTGACATGCGCAGGACACAAAAAAAAGAATAAAAAAAAATCAAGGCAGCGTTGTCAAAGTTAGAGATAATGAAGATTGGCACAGGTAACCAAATTCCTTCTCATGAAGAGCGACTGACAGTTCACTCGATTAGAGACAAGGCATGTATCAGTGAGCCGTCAGTCGCTCTTCATGAGAAGGGCTTTGGTTACCTGTGCCAATATTGATTATCTATAAATTTGACGACGCTGCCTTGGTGTTTCTTCGGTCCAACTTGCCGTCTTGCTGAAAATACGTTGCTCCTATGGGACGTTGGCCGAGAATGTAAAAAAAAGAAAGAAAAACAAAACACGTATGCCCCCGAAAGACGCAATTTGTAGTAAATATCCACGAGGTTTCACTGCATGCAAACAACTATTCACAAAATTTTTTTTTACGTCTCTTTTTTCGTACCGCCAAGGAAACATTGCTTTGTGTCCGAAGCAAAATGGTGTTGGGGATTTCGTCCCTGCAATACCTCGCCCTGCATGCTACGCCCGCGAGGTGTCCTTCGTTCGCAGTAAAAAAAAAATAATAATAATAATAATAATAACGGCGACCCCTCTCCCGTCGCTTCCATGCCACGCGGAGGCAAAACGTGACGCGCCGAAACCCTAGAGACCGTGCGCCTGAAAGTATATATAGACGTACATAAACGGGAGGCCCGCCTCTTCAATTCTGACCTTCTTTCGCTCCCTATTTCCTGCTTTGATGGTGCCCCTATTTATATTATATGCTCGCCGCCGACCGGTTATAGGAGCTACCACAGCCGTCACACGTTACGGTATATAGAAGAGAGCAAGTACTTCCCGCGATGGGCTGGTCCATTTCCGGGTTCCCCTTTCTCGGCAGCCCTATCCTGGTCCGCCATTTCTGTTCCCTTTTTCATTGCGCTCTTGCCAATCTCTCCCTCTTTTTCTTTTTTTCTTGCTTACCACGTCGTCACGTTTCTATCGTTCTTTTCCCATTTCCCGCACTTCCCACCTGGCGTCAGTTGTTCGTACCTCCGCTTTCTTTTCAAGCGTTGCTGCGTTCACCTATCTATCTATCTATCTATCTATCTATCTATCTATCTATCTATCTATCTATCTATCTATCTATCTATCTATCTATCTATCTATCTATCTATCTATCTATCTATCTATCTATCTATCTATCTATCTATCTATCTATCTATCTATCTATCTATCTATCTATCTATCTATCTATCTATCTATCTATCTATCTATCTATCTATCTGTCTGTCTGTCTGTCTGTCTGTCTGTCTGTCAGGGGCGTCCAGAAATTGTTTTCAGGAAGCGGAGTGGGGGGAGGGGAGTCAATAAAATGCTCATTAACACTCCGTAATGTGGTTAGCTTTTGAAAGTTATTTCGAAATGCATTATAGCGCAGTAGCAGAATTCAACTACCGGTGGTGAATTAACCGCGCTTTTCGTTTCGAAGTGCCCTTTGCCAATGGCCTAAATGCCTTCTCTGACAAGATGTCCGTTATCATTATTGGCTGACACCTGCTTTTATTCCAAGAATCCCAGTGTGCATAGGTTTTTGTGAACATGGGGTCCGGAAGTTTAGACTAACTTATAGCCGGACTCCTGAGGTATACTTGAAAGACGTGGTGCAAGGTTACAAACGAGCCACGTCTTTCAAGTTCACGTCACGTCTTTGCGCCATGTCTTTCAAGCAGCTATGCGCCAACTAGCCCAACATGGCCTACGGGTACGACTCAAGGGCCGTCAACACGGCGAACAGTCGCCAGCAGCTTTTCGGTCAAATCATCATCTCCCCACAAACCCCTGTTAATCGGAAACACTGGGTACAGCTAAAAGACGTGGCCTTATGGCCCTCTGCCGCGAGCAGCTTATGTAATGGTCTGTGCCAACCACTGCTCAAGTGCCGCGCATTCCACTCGCATTAGGCGGGCGCTGCATTGCATACATCCTCGATGCTTCTGTTCCAATACCTAGTGTATATGACTCCGTAAGAGTGACAGGCTTCCGTGCGTCTCGATTTATGGGCACTGGCTCGTAAAAAGACCCTTGCGAGAACGAAGGAACTGGGAAAGCGGTGCATCCTGTGACAGGAAGGAATCTCCCAGTGCTTGCGATTTTTATTTATTTATTTTTTTTCTCTCAAGCCTGCATCATACTTCCTTGCCGCGGCTTAGGCACACACCGTGATCACGACCGATCAATAAGAACACACGCTGACTGACTGTGCCGCGATTCAGAGTGCCCGGGAAGTCGAAGGGTCCGAACGGATATTGAATGAAGTCGAGTGATTTGGAAGTTAGTACGCGTGAGCGCGTGTGTTTGGCTGGCGAAGGATGGCAACGACTACACCATAGGCCACGTAATCGCGACGAACATCCTCTTGAAGCCAATTGACGACTGTATCTGCAAACGTGTGCGAGGCTATCGTTTGCATTACGAAGGGCTAATGGACCAGTGCTTTCGCAATTGCAATAGTTGAGAAGCACGGTTCCTCGTTGCGTTAATCCAAGCGCGAACAACACGAACAATTACTATATTATACGAACAATACGAACAATGCAGATGCGTAGAGTCAGCGTCAAAAGTTTGGAGACCACGAGATACGCGGAAAAACGGACTATTCCGGCTGCTTCGCCTGTCAGCTTTGAATTTAGATTTTCGGGCTGTTCTAAGACACGTTAACGGCATCTACTGTGCAGTTTGAGTGAATGCAGATATTGCTGGGAAATTCAATGCTCTCTCCGATCTAGTGGCCTCAGCTATTGACTCCGATTGTACAGTTTATGCAAAGTATACAAGAACTTAACCTAAATACACGTAAGTGTACTGTGCTTACGGGTTGAAACGTGACATCATTTCTTTTGTAGTATAATGACTACTATGAGCCAATGCTCGTATTAACCGCGTGAAATCTGGCCTCTAAAGACAATGTTAGCTCTGATGTAAGTGTTCGAGTCAAAATTACGCCGATATGGCGCGTAGTGTACACGCTGGAAACAAAAGCAACGTGCACCACTTTGCCCTAAATTTTCGCGTTTCAAGTGCGCGAGTACCGTTCAACTTACATACAAATGTCCTAATATGTATACACAATATACACCTCATGCCTTGTAACGACAATTGTGCAAACATATACGTGTCCGTAAGAACACACACAAACAACCAACCCGCAGTATTTTTTGTACTTTTTTTTTTTTTTGAACTGGGGCGGTGCACACATGGCCGCCTAGATTGGCTCGGAAAAAGCTCACGCTGCTGCGCGTCTACCACGTGGCGTGTGCTCGATCGAAGGCCGCTCTCATTTCGTGTTTCGTGGCCGTAAGACTAATCCGACTGAGCCTCGCCGCTCTGACTTCGCGTGCGTTCTCGAGATATATGCTAAGCCTTCCGGTTCGGCACGAAATTTTGCCCATTTCCTTACTCGCTCTCTCGGCCGCAAACATGCGCAAACACTAGCTACGTGTATATATATATTCAGCGTTAGACCCTCATTCACGCATGCAGTACAGCCGTCGAATGCACCGTCACGTCCCTATGGCGTTCCTCACGAGATGGTGTTTTTCAAGCGTTTAGAAAAAGTTTATTTCGTCATAGGGACGCTACTAACACTTCGGTGCAGTGTCTGTACAACAAAGACAGTAACATGTACAAATGTCTGAGCACTGCATACATGAAATTTTTTTTACAGAAATGTCCAAGTCCACAAGATGTCCTTAACACATCCTACTGGGGACTAACACACACAACAAACTTATTTTCACACAATATAACATGACTTCGTTAACATGCAAGCACATATGTACAATGGATGTTATGGCTCAGGCAATATACAAAGCTTTTCAAGCTAATCTTGTTATGAGTTTCAGGTTTCGGTGGCGGCGTTGTCGTAGGCTGAAAACCCGGTGCCTGCGAACTTGCACATATACGGCCCTGGAAGGTGCGCGGGTCACATGCTTACATGTGCGCGTCATTTTCCAATAATGGGCGCTCTTTCGGTCACCTTTCACCAGATTACCGCGCACTACAGGGGTGATTAGACGGGTGTTCCCTTCCCCTCACCACAAACTTCATAGAGCGCAATCAGTCACTCTGTGAATGCTCCAAACGGATTCTTACCCCTCAAGGAGCTGTCTGAGTAGGACGCGTGCGGAGATGGACCCAACATGCCCAGACTGCGGAGAGGTTAGCTCATTGCAACACATGCTCTGGCTATGCCCTGCGTTGGCAGAAGTGCTGTCAAGAAGCCTGGCCGAACGCTGCTATCAACGACCCCAGCTACGACATCCAGCTCCTGGCTGTCCGGAAGGCCCGTGAGAGGGCGGAGAGGTCCCGACGTGGGACTAGCCAGGAGTTGGATGTATAAGCACTTCATACTCTTCCCTCCGGACCAAATAAATGTCTTCTTTCTTTCTTTCTTTCTTTCTTTCTTTCTTTCTTTCTTTCTTTCTTTCTTTCTTTCTTTCTTTCTTTCTTTCTTTCTTTCTTTCTTTCTTTCTTTCTTTCTTTCTTTCTTTCTTTCTTTCTTTCTTTCTTTCTTTCTTTCTTTCTTTCTTTCTTTCTTTCTTTCTTTCTTTCTTTCTTTCTTTCTTTCTTTCTTTCTTTCTTTCTTTCTTTCTTTCTTTCTTTCTTTCTTTCTTTCTTTCTTTCTTTCTTTCTTGTGTGCGCGGTGATATGGTGGTTACAGTGCTCAGCTACTGACACGAAAGTCGCAGGTTCGATGCTGGCCGTGGCGGTCACATTTCGATGGATGCGAAATGCTAGTGGCTCGCGTACATTGCGATGTCAGTGCACGTTAATGTAAATCAGACGGTCTAAACTTCCGGAGCCCTCCACTGCTGCGTGCCTCATGATGATATCGCGCTTTTGGCAATAACTTTCCACAAAAAAATTAACGCGATACACGCATTTCATTACTTTTCTTTTTGTGCAGATAACGGCCAAGATGATCATTAATATAGACAGGTAATATATATATAGGCCACGTCCTAGTGCGTCAGGAAGAAAAACTGCATGTACAGTTCACAAGGCAAGGGGATCGCCGGAGCGAAAAATCGGCGTGCTTCTTCGCACGTGCTGACGCTAGCAATAAGTGAGCAGCGCGCTGTCCACGGACATTCGCTTCGCACGGACGTGTCACGCAGAGGGAGCGAGCTTTGCCGGCGGCCCCTAAGGACCGACGTCTATCCTCCTGTCGGCGTCTCTCTCTTTTATCCCCCCCCCCCCCCCCCCCAACTTTCAATTTTGCGTTCTATTTCCTTTTCGTCTGTGGCTGTCATTTTGCCACGTGTGTCCGTGACAGCGTTAAGAACGAAATGGAAGACGAAAAAAAAAAATTTCAAATGGAGCAGCGCGAGCGAAACAAATGAGCGAGATTACAATTGCGACAGAGAAAAATTGGGAAGCTGACGTGGGGACAAAAATAAAATAAATAAATAAAGGAGAGGGCAGCAGGGAAAAAAAAATCTGAAAACGAGATCGGCAAAAGGAGGAGGTTGCATTTGTTTTTTCAATAAATCCTCAACGGCGGAAAAGCTTCTTTTTTTCTCGCCATTTCCTTCAAGCGATGTAGACTGGCCCTTCTAAGTTACACCGTTTTGGGCGTTACTCGGAAATTGTTGCTTTGTGTTTCATTAGGTCGCAAACTAATTCAACCAATAGACAATGGAGCCAAGGAACATCATTTGTAGGTTTTTTTTAACTGCACTGTACTAGTTATGACGTGAATGGAAAGGAATTAAAGGGGTTGGAAAGACAACTTGCTCCTGGTAGTGACCGGACCGACAACCTTCGAATAACGCGTCCGATGCTCCGACACTTTAGTAAAGTAGCGGGTCGCGTTATCCGAAGGTTGTCGGTCCGGTCACTACCGGCGGCAACTTGTCTTTTCGTCCACTTTAATTAATCTCTATTCATGTCATAATTACTCTTCTACAGTTAAAAAACTACGAACAATGGCCCCCTACACCTCCCTTGGATTCATTGTCCATTGATTTATTGAGGTTGGGTTTAATAAAGCAACGAGCCCTTGATTAAATCTCTATCTCGTTCTTTATATTGTCACGTGGTCGTGACGTTGACGAAGGCAGAGACGGCGTGTCCAAAAGTAAACTCTTTATTTGACTTTATTTGGCCGAACTTGTGGCCGAGAAATGGAAGCTCAAATTACAGCAAGCAATGTCCGCCACGGTGGATCAGTGGCTAAGGTGCTCGGTTGCTGACCCGAAGGTCGCGGGTTCGATGCCGGCCGCGGCGGTCACATTTCGATGGAGGCGAAATGGTAGAGGCCCGTGTACTGTGCGATGTCAGTGCATGTAAAAGAGCACCAGATGGTGGAAATTTCCGGAGCCCTCCACTACGGCGTCTCTCATAATCATGGCGGGGTTTTGGGACGTAAAACCCCAGATATTATCATTATTATTAATCCAATCTCTCTCTCGTTCTTTATATTGTCACGTGGTCGTGACGTTGACGAAGGCAGAGACGGCGTGTCCAAAACTAAACTCTTTATTTGGCCGAACTTGAGGCCGGGAAATCGAAACTCAAATTGCAGCAAGCAATGCGCGCTGTACAATGACATCGGTGAACAGAGCGCCGGCCGGCATTAGATAAACTGACAAGCGGTGAAGCGCGTCGGCATTTATACATGCGCCATCGAATATTCCAGCGTTATCGCTAGCGGCCACGTAAGTTCCAGAAGAAACTGTGATGTTCGCGTTGCGCGCGTATCACATCGGAAGGTTCTAAGATTATCTAGATGGCTTCTATATAGTCATTCGGCGTGGTTTGCGCAAGACAGCACTTACACGTGTAATGGGGCCATAACATAAAAATGAAAAGAAAGGAGGGCGTGGGGCAATATACCACAAAAAAATTAGTAACGCTTGTATTGACAATGTTTTCAATGAGGAAACAGCGCGGTAAAAACACGAAGACGAATCAAGGAACAAGCAACACACCACACTAAGCCCTTCGTGTGGTGTGTTGCTCATTCCTTGCTTCGTCTTCGTGTTTTTACCGCGCTGTTTCCTCATTGAAAATGTTAAACCAACTAGCCAACAAGTTCACCCTATCAGGCTTGTATTGAAGTCGGGAAACCCATTCGCTCACTTTGATAGTGCATGCCTCCACGGAGTGTTCTCAGAATGATATTAGGGATACGGGAAAACGCGTTATCTTCTTACGCTCTCTCGTTTAAGGAAATGCTATAGCCCGAAACGCGGCAAAATGGGGAATTTAGAAACATGCGAGCACGGTGCACGGGCGGTTAATGTCGACCGTATGAAACGATTTAATGGGTGCGCTTACTTACCTGCCCATTTTCCCTAAAAATTATCTGGTGGTAACGGAGGGACAAACGCTGTTAAAGTACGGATGAAAAGAACAATAATTCTGCAAATGAAATGCCTAGACAAAAGGCAATTACAGTAAAAGCTCGCGCGTTACGCGTAGTTAACCGATTACCTAAAATTAGCAGACCACACCGTACGAACGCTTGCCGGAGAAACGGGGAAAATATGCATGAGAATTTTGCGGTGGAAAACGTATACAGAGCGAAAAGGCAATTTCAAATGCAAAGTGACGCTCGAGTGTTTTGAACTGGTGCCCGCTTCCCTAATTTTAATGTGATCATACCGGAGCAAGGAGCGCAAGCGAATTAGGGAATGGATCGTGGGATAAAAATATTCAGCAAAACAACAGTCAAAAGAAAAAGCGTTTCGCACTGATCTTTAATTCCTTAAAATTGTCTAACCATACCGGGGGTTACAAGTGCTGGCACAGTAGGAAAGAAAGGCGCAAAAGTCCTGCAACAAAGGAAACGTCCAGTCAACTCCTGTCTTTTTCCTTTTTTATATTTGTGATCGTTATATGTCCGGTTAAAATTTGCTGATTGGTGAGTCTTTGTATAAAATGCCGTTTTCTTATTGCCTCTGAGTTGTGTATGACATGTTTTTGTGCCAGACCGTATTTCGGAGCAAAAGCCTCCGTCGGACTCTGTAGCCTTTTGCTTTTGCTTCGTTTTTTCTATTACATGTACAGAAATAAATCGAATCTCAAGTATCAAATGGCAATGTAACACAATACTGGCGACCAAGGGCGCCAACTGGCGTTGTTGGTGTCTTTCTTTCAATGTTCCACAGCTATCATGTTACATAGCTTTCTATAAGCTAGTTTTTCTAGCAGTATTCAGGTTTTTTATCGCTTACATAGCTTCGCGTTACATAGTTGGCATCACGTTACAGCGCTATGACCAAAACTAACTAAGCAGCTGTCTGCGCTTAGTCAAAAGGCAATTAAAACAGAGATCTCGCGTTACGCGCAGCCGTTACATTATCCGACAACAGCCGACAGCAACTGCGTAACATGCTCTGCTCAAATAGTGAATAGAGGGATAATACTAATCGTGCAACAGAAAACATGCGCTCAAAAAAAGAATTTCAGCAAAGTTGGCGCGCTTCGCGCTAAGCATCCAATTTCCTAAAGATTATCGGACTATTTCGGAGCAACAGGTACAAGTAAAATTTGGAAAAAAAAACTGGATAACGAATACGGTGAGGCAAGCTTGCAATCAAAAGGTTCAGTAAAAAGCGATAAATGACGAGTTATAAAGATGGGAACTGTAGAAAAAAGATGTTATTGTGAAAGTGGCATAGCTCGGGTTTCGAAAAGTTTCACAAGCGAACCACGGCTTACGTCCATCTTTGTACGTATGTAAATAGTCCCTATTTATCCTTTATCCTCTCTCGTGTCTGCCATTTAGGTGTCCGCTGCTCGAGCTGGACAGTTGCAGTGGCCATCAGTACTTTCTTCATCCGTTCCTTGTCCGCCGCGATATAGCAGTGGTTACGGTGCTCGGTTACTGACCCCGAAGGTCGCGGGTTCGATTCCGGCGAAATGCTAGAGGCCCGTGTACTGTGCGACGTCAGTGCACGTTAAAGAATATCGGATGGTGAAAATTTCCGGAGCCCTCCCCTACGGCGTCCCTCATGATCATCATGGTTTTGGGACGTAAAACCCCAGATATTATTATTATCTTCCTTTCCTTCCCCCCATTTTTTTTTCAAAAGCATTTTATTCCAATAAATAACAACTTACTGCTTCGAAAAGGAGGTAAAATAAAGAACAAGCGACCGATAGGCGATTGAGGCGGCAGGAACTGCGAGCAAAAAAAGAAAAAAACGGGAGGAAGCTATAGAAACTGAGGGACGACTGTAGGTGTTCGAGGAAGGAGGACGTACGAGCGACTGTCACCGCGAACGTTGTAACAAGTCTTGACGGGCACATCGGGAACAAGACGTTACATGTGGGCGTCGTTTCCCGAAGTGACTGCGTGCTCGTCGCAATCGGGCTGCGAAACGAGGAGGGCTTCCCGAATCGTCGTTTGCTTTTTTCTCATCCCTATTTTCTCAATGTTCGTGAATTTCTTTCTTTTTTTTTTTTGTTCTTTCGCTTTTCGTCTTGTCGACGCGTCCGCCGTATTGACGGATTCCCACGCCACGCGTTGAGGGCTGAATACTCTCCTCCTCTCTCTCTTTTTTTCCCCCTTTTTTCTCGCCTTACTTTCTCGGCGGAACTTCGTTCTTACCGTCGCGAGAACGTCGCTCTTTGACATCGTCATTACAACCTAAGTCCTCCTCCCACACACACCTTAGGCACGTCTTGTAAAGCGTTGCTCCACACTGTATCCTCTATTTCTTTCCTTTTTTTTTTCTTTTTTTTTTTTTTTTTTGCGACTGAGGAACGTGGCGGTACGCAATTGCCTGAACTACTCCCACGGCAAATACGAAGTAAAAGCGGTAAAAGCGGTAGCAGAGAACGCATGCTTTTATGGCCAGATTACAATGTGTCACACATTTGCTGTTAAAAATGCTCGCGAAGCAAACAATGATTCATGTCTGAACAAAGGGCGGCTTTCTCACTTACAAATTATTTTTTCATTATTTTCGCTCCTCATTTTTCTAGAATAAAGTAACTTTTAAGAAAGTGGCCTTAATTACCAATTTATGCTTGAAGGTGGCCGAAAAAGATAGCTGCGATAGTGTACTGAATCTAATCTTTATTTAATCGACCGTTGTCTATCGACCTACCGTAACCCTGCAAACTTTAATATAGCTGAAACAGTTGATGGTTTATGCAAATGGCAACAAGCACACTCGCCGTTTCCATTCAGCTTTCTCGAGTGCAGTTATTACGCACTTATAGTAAAACGCTTATTCCATTGCTGTGTTTACAAAACAACAACAACAACAAAACAAAATAACATTCTACGAGTGTTCGGACATTTAGAAACGTAGTGTGCAAATAGATAACGGCAACAGAAATTGGGAATCTACTATCGCGAAAATCAGACAAGTAGTACGTGCGCTGTATACCTATACTAAGCCGCGCAAGCCTTGACACAGCGAAACTGCACCATTCTGAAGACTAGTCTGGTTGCTTGTATAGGCTGTTTCTAGGCCTTAGCTAGGTGATGCAGGTTGTTTCTAGGTTGCTTCTAGGTCGTTGCTAAGCTTAGTCTCGGTGATGCTAGGTTGTTTCTACGTTGATTCTCAGCGCAGAGAGGTTCGGGTTAAATCACAAGCAATCACAGACGCGACAAGGGCACGTCGTCGTTGGCGTAGGCCATCCATCGCTTCGGGGTCTTCTCGCAGCCGTCGTTGCCTTTCCCGTTCCGTAGTGTTCTCTCGTTGTACGTATACGGGGTCTTCGGCTCGCTGCCGTCGCTTCGCAGTCATTTGTCGCGCCAACTGTTGTTTTCTCCATTTTTAGTGGACCATTGGTGACCATTGGACCATTGACCATTGGTGACAGTGGACCATTGGAGAAGCGTTAATTACCCAATTTCTGTGGCACATACCGGTTTTATGATGATGATAGTTTTCTGGTAGGGCGCACACATTACGGCTAGCTTAAACAACTTCGCTGTTAAAAGTGCTCACAGTTCGAAAAGGAAACCGGCCTGCGCGACTCGTACATGGATGATTGACAAGCTCGCCGCGGTTTTGTGGGCGGAGCTTGTGTCTATTCTTAGGTAGTAACCGTTTATAGTAATCTGAGTAGCCAACTCTACGAGGCCATCAAGAAATAAGTGCTTCTAGCTGCCCCCCTTCCGCCCCTTTCGGGATACGCAGTAAAAGTAATTTAATAGCCCGGACAAAAGAACAGCAGCTGTGGAGGACATCTCGCCCTTCGCGATGTAACCGCAACATTTTCTTCTCTGTTCGCTGCTTTCCATCTTGAGAGCGAGTGCTGTCGCGAGCCTCGTATATAAAGCGAAATAGACGACCAATCTCACGTCACCAGGACGTCTTACGAACTCTTCCATTATTGTTTCCTCTTGTTTCAACCCGAAAGCCGCCGACTGCTGCTTCTGTTTGTTTCTTTGTTTTCCCCCCCGTAAAACAATTCCCGCGTTTCACCGAGCGCTAAATTTTTAAGTTGGTCGCTATTCTCGACGCGTTTACTTGTCCCGTTGCTGTTATTGTTTTCGCTCGCGTCTCGCCTCGGATACTGCAGTAACGGCAATTTTATAGCGTTTCACGAGACGATGGAATTCCCATTTCCGAGGCAATTACTGTTCATGCTTTAGCGAAAGTTAGGCTTGCTATTGTGAGTCATTTTATGTCGCCGGTTTAACACACGGAGCTTTTGGTTCGTTTTGTCTAGTGAACTTTTAGTGAACAGCCTCGCAACGATGATCTTCGTGGGAATAGTTGTTCATATAGTAATTGTAGAAGTAGTAGTACTATTAGTCGAATGGACAATAATAATAATAATAATAATAATAATAATAATAATAATAATAATAATAATAATAATAATAATAATAATAATAATAATACTAGTCGCAGTAGTAGACGCAGCAGCAGTAGTAGTAGTAGTAGTAGTAGTAGTAGTAGTAGTAGTAGTAGTAGTAGTAGTAGTAGTAGTAGTAGTAGTAGTAGTAGTAGTAGCAGCAGCAGCAGCAGCAGCAGCAGTAGCCGCAGCAGTAGCTGTACTGGTAGCTAGCTGCTGCTGTTCCCTCCATTATGCGACTCGTACCCAGGATTGGCCGAGGTTCATATGAGAATTTATTTACGTTTTCAGCAAATGAAAAGAAGACACCGTATGTGCGCACATATTGTTTAATTAGAGTGAAAATGCCAGAAATTCTCCAGCATTCCTCCTGTCTGGTAATTATGTTTCCAAGTCGAGAAACAAATTAAAAAACAATGCATCGTAGAACGCAGTGCACAGGCGATACGTTCCAGAGCACACGGCAAACGTGCCGAGGAAACAAGAGTATCTATCATACGTTGATGGCACAGGTCCTCCTTCTTTTTGTTATTTTTCATTTGTGATCTTTCTTCTTTTTGTTATTAGCCTTCTGCCCCTCTATTTTTTTTTTAATTTTTTTTTTCTAGATTGCCGTTAGAGTCACGCTACATCGCCATGGAAAGCGACGGGCTGACTGCGGAAGGTCCGTTCGCTTCGACGCGTCAAAAACATGTTAAAAAAATATGACGAACTTCGCTTCCGAAGCGCACGCACCCAACGCGCCTGTTGACTGAACCGACGTTCACACACACTGGCAGGCAGCCGGGTGCGCCTGCGTAGGCTCAAGCCGGAAGCAACAAGCGAGCAGTGATTCCAACGCACACCATAGTTTCCGTGCAGTCTAGCGTGTATGGCTTATCTGAGTTCAAGAAACGTAAATGCCTGCATATCCACGAATTGGTTTCGGAAGGTGAGTGGAGTGAATAGAGGGATTCCAATGAGAGATACGACAGTGAGTGGTGTAGTGACGTACATCAAGATTGAAAAGCGGGCCGATTGGATCGCATTCAGCTCGATGGTCGTGATACACATGAATGATTAAAGTCCGTTGCTATGACGACGCACGTGCGAGGAAACCCAGCTTCAAGGCCAAACGCATGCACAAGAACAGTTTTCTGGGATTGTGCCGAAAGGAGTAGAGCTACCGCTCTTTAAAAGAAGATTACTCGACATTCCGGCTTTGCGAAAGTGGAAGCCCAGCGATGTTACGGAAAGCCAGAACTGCAACAACCGAAGGAGATTCTTTGTACATGCGAAACCATCATGTAGCCATTGAATGGTAAAAATTCTGCGTTAGCATCCTATTGTACCGAAATCTACGCGACCAAGTGCTGACGTCGCATTTAGTGTGATGACGTAACGCGATCACTTCAGAAGACGTTTGATGACTTCATCAACACCTGATGATGTCACTCAGGTCACGTGACGTGATGACGAAATCAGGTCAAAGTTGACGTCACGTGGATGAATTCACCTGATGAAGTTAGGTAATGCCTCCTAGGAGCAGGACGCTGTGCGGATCCCGTTTCTTCGCGCTGTCTTCGGGATCGTCCCACGATTTTTGCGCGAAGAGAAAAATGACGAGAAAAAGTGCGATAGGCCAGAGGCTAACAGCTTCGATGCAGAAACCTATCAGATGACCTGCAGTGCACACCTGGTAATGGCTGACACGGTTTTCGGTGCCACGCTCTCCACTGAACGCGGACATCTGGCAAGGAGGAACATCGAAGGGATAACTCTGACTTGCCATGAAGGAGGATACTATTGTGTCACAAAAAAAGAAAAAAATGGGAAGCTGTGGCTAGTTTTGTCCGAGACCAGGATTTAAAGCCATGCGACTTTTCCGCACGATATCTACGAGGAACTCTACTCATGTAGGTGAGGTATATAGGGCGATTACGTCACACGCGTAAGGATTTGCGCGAACGTCATCCTTTTTGGTTTCGGACAGCTTCAGCAACAACATTATGGGTCATAAATAGGAAGGATCCGCCGCGGTTGAAAAATTCCCGAAGAGAATCACTACCTTTGTCATGCTTAGATGAAAAGCTATGAACTCCTCGCCAATTCAGAAATATAGAGCGCAGCAGTTACAACCACAAAAACACTTTCACTCGCAAGCATGCACTAAAATAGTAGAGCTTCATATACTACCCATGACCTCCCGTGGTTGCAGAGCCACTACCAGCGCTAATTTTTCATCTATTAAGTTTTTGATGGAAGCTCTACGGCTACAGTTTAGTTACAGCCATTCATCCCAGTTTTTCGTGCAATGCTTCTCGTCAGTGGTATCATTCAAAGGCAGCATGTTAGGATGGCCACGCACGTTGGAATCGGACGCACTGCTCGTGGTTTGACTGTTTATATTAACCGCAATGTGAACCTACTTCGAAACCGTACAGAGATGTATTAGTACATGCCGAGAACATTAAAAAATCGGAGCAGGCTTCACCTCATCAAGAGGCTTTATTGGGAGAAGTTCACTTTAGTAAGCGCTTTGGTTCTCATTGTCTCGGATTGTTGATCGGCCGCGTCCGCCGCGGTGGAGCAGTGGCTATGGTGCTCGGCTGCAGACCCGAAGGTGGCGTGTTCGATCCCGCCCGCGGAGGTCACATTTCGATGGAGGGGAAATGGTAGAGGCCCGGGTACTGTGCGATGTCAGTGCACGTTAAAGAAGAACACCAGATGGTCAAAATTTCCGGAGCCCTCCACTACGGCGTCTCTCATAATAATATCCTGGTTTTGGGACGTAAAAGCCCCAGAGTGGGTGCTTTCCTTCTTATTGTCTCGGATGATTGATCCGAGACAGCAGTGACGCTTGTAACGTACATACATACATACATACATACATACATACATACATACATACATACATACATACATACATACATACATACATACATACATACATACATACATACATACATACATACATACATACATGGCAGATCAACTTGTACCTTGAGTGTAATCTCCACCACCGATTCCCCTATTCCACTATGCCGCCACCAATGGAAAACTTGCCTATCTATCTATCTATCTATCTATCTATCTATCTATCTATCTATCTATCTATCTATCTATCTATCTATCTATCTATCTATGTATGTATGTATGTATGTATGTATGTATGTATGTATGTATGTATGTATGTATGTATGTATGTATGTATGTATGTATGTATGTATGTATGTATGTATGTATGTATGTATGTATGTATGTATGTATGTATGTATGTATGTATGTATGTATGTATGTATGTATGTATGTATGTATGTATGTATGTATGTATGTATGTATGTATGTATGTACGCCATTGAGATTTTCAGCCCCTGCTTTCTAAGTTCTTTAAGCAGCATTCTAAGTGCGATGCTTTCCACTTTGCTTCGTAAGACGGAAAGAAGTCTCGTCTTCAACCGCGAGCAGTGCCTGCACCGAATTAACTAAACGAAGCGCCGGTTTCGTTTCGCTTCGTCGATTCGCGCCTCACACACTACACGAACTCACACAAATGCGCTCGGTTCCTCCGGCAGGAAAAGCGTGGTAACGCAGGGCACGTTCGCGCGATGCTGACAAAGCGGTGGCAATGCCTACGTGACGGTCGTGACCAGGGCTGAATGCAATGACGACGAAGTGAGGCGGAAAATGGATGCTTTCGAGATGAACTGGAGGTGTCTTTGATGTGTAAAGTTAAAACTCAATGCTTCACATAAAATGAAAGAAGGGATGCTATGTGCACAAGGTATCTGGTGCACGTTTTCTCGGCTGAAGAAAGGAAAAGAAAAAGAAAAGAAAACGAAGCGGAGTGCATCTTCGCAAAGCGTCGCCGACACGTTTCGTAGAAAGGAAAATGAGCTAGCGGAAAGGAAATGGGGCGCGTGAATTCTTCCAGTTTCGCTCCTTTATTACGTTTTAGCTCCTATATTTCTCGCTTCTACTTTCTATCGCTTCTTTTTTTTCTTTCAGTGAATTCACCTCACGTCTCTCCTACAAACAGCGTTATTTAGTATACGATTGCTTTGAGAGGGTTCGTTGTCGAGACTATTGTGTTACGTGCGTTAACTGCGGCAATGCATGGCGGAAATACTGAAGATTGGTGTGATAATAGGACGAGCTACTGCTCCCGTTGGCATTGATTCGCACTCATTGAGCGACATGTCAATCAATCAATCAATCAATCAATCAATCAATCAATCAATCAATCAATCAATCAATCAATCAATCAATCAATCAATCAATCAATTGTGCAATCAATCAATCAATCAATCAATCCTTCGTGAGCAACGATGCCAGTTCTAATATCTCTTACTCGTGAGTTAACAAATATGAAAACTGGCCGCACAGAGCTGTGGAAACAAGCACATTTGTTTCTATCTACGAATACAAGATAAACGAATACATTATCTGTGCTCTCGAAAAAGAATTCCCAGAACACGGAGTTCTTTGTCTACCTTATATCAAGTTGAAAGACATAAACAATTTATACATTGTAATCCTGTTTACTCTGCGTTACAAGCTCTGATATTTTCGCGTGTGAGCTAATGCGCAAGTCATGTTTTTTTTCCTCTCTGTCGTTTTGACTACGCGGTACAGGTTTAAACTTCTTCTAGCTAAGGACATCTCTGTCCTCCATTGTTTGCAGCATGTTGTTTCATGTTCGCTGTTTTTGTTTTCGCGCATTTCTACTGGTTACGTCCCCAATTCGCTATATATCTTACCCATTCCTGCGTGTATCTAGCTTTTTTACTTATTGTCGTCTGCTGTTCGCGCGTCGTCTGCATGCGTTCCTTGTCGTCTGCATAAGGTAGAAGCTGTCGTCTGCAGTCACGCGCAGATGTAAAGCGACTTTTGCTGCTACGCCTTTTTTCTTTGTCTTTCCCGTGATCTTCACAACGTTCCATTTCACGCGTGACCACCTCGCTTCCGGTGCCCTCGTCACGTTCAGTTGGCTATTGCTTTTCTTTTCGTTCTCGCACTTTTTTTCCTTCCTCGTTCCTCGCGTTATTTGCGTTAGCATCTCCCCCGTTTAGCACTCCAAGCTCTGTATAGTACTCGGGTACACGTATGTTAACCTTTTCTCGCATTCATGTCACCCCTTGCCGCACCAAGATGGCGCGCTTCTCGATAAGTGGCCCTCCGACTGCGACACCAACCGAAACGGCAGCGTGCGGCAGTGTGTCGGCAACGCTGCGATTGGATTTCGCCCAGCCCGCCTTTAGTTTTCCGCCTCGCTGATTTGTCCCGCTGATTGTTTGCACTTTGCCTCTTTTCTCCCGTACTTCTCAGACAGGGACGTCCCTGGGACGTCTGGAGCGGGAACAAGAGATGCAAAAATGCACACGTGAAGTGTTTCTTTCTTCCCTCTGTTTTGTTATAGTTGACCACGAAAAGAGGTTGCTGTTTGGTGCGCCGACAGATTCGGCTGTCGCGGCTTGTCGAGTCATTCGATAGGGTTATAGGCTTAACGGAATCGCTAAAATGGAGTGGTTACAAAACGCCGCACTTCTGGATAGGGTCTAGCAGACGCGATTGTGCTCACACGCAGTTGCAGACGGCTTGCGTGCTTTCGCGGTGCAGGCACGGCTTTGCTATGTCCATATCTTAAGCAACCAAGGCTGAGACTCGTGCGCCGGTTGCTCGCTTTCTTTTTTTTTTTTTTTTGTGTGAGCGTAGAGACGTCGATAATGCCGCGTGAAGGCGGCAATGTTGGGATATAGGTGACACCAACACGACGCTGATCTGTTCACACTAGAGACACATAGCGTTGCGTCATCGCAAAACCGTTTCAAGGATCGCCCTCGATGATGGATATCCGTCGACTGCGGCTTCCAAGCGGGATAACGCCAAGACACACACAAACACACAAACTCGTGAAAGAAATGGAAAAGGGATCACGCTTTGATGGTCAGGCTTACTTTGTACGAAATATTCAACTCTAAGGCTTCATAATTTCAGTGTCAACATGATCCTTGAAGCGATTCCCTAAGAGCAAAATGGGAGCCTTCTCTCGAAGGCTCCAATGTCTGGACCATAAAACACTGCCGCCGCTAAGCGGAGCCAATAGATAACGCCCTCTTCCCGTAATACTGCCCGGCCGTCTAGTTCTTAAACGCAGCGCACAGTTCTGCGTGAAGAAATAAACAAAACAATATAGGAAGCCTTGTTCACTGTAACTAAGGCGCATTTCGCGCGACTAAGCGACCCGCCCATTACAACGACCATTTACCGAAAGTGCGCGCGACGCACGCCACAAGCAGGCGCCTTGTATATTATACCGTATTAAAATGAAAAATTGATTTATGCGCCGCGCGAAACGGCCGCCGCAATATGCGCTTTACGGATACATTGGCGCGGAGCTTAGAAAACTGCATTTCAGACAGCCTCTAAGAACTACGTGGGCGTATTTCCACGCGGCACCGTTGCGAAAGCAATTAATGACTGTTCGCGTAAGAATGCGAGCCAAAATGACTAGCGACAGCCAAACCTTCTGAGGAAAAAACAATTGTATCTAATTCCCACAAGGATACACTGTCGTACTCTGCAAATTACTTTATGGAGTGAGGCAGGTTGAAGTTAGCTCGCGTGTCTTAATTTACGACGTTGCTATATCGGTGGGTAGCCGACATTATCCGACCTTAACCGACAGTTGACCTGAAGGTCGCGGGATCGAATCCCGGCAGCGGCGGCCGCATTTCGCGACGTAGGCAAAATGCTGTCTTTTTTTTTTTGTTATCATGTTGTGTATACATCTCTTTCTTTTGTATAAAAAAAATTATTGTCTTTGCGCAAGTGCACACAAGACTCATCTGACACATGTATATTTGTGCGCTTATTTTGTTCTCTAAAAGGGTAGTGAACAAAGAGGTATTTATTTGGGCACGTGCATGTACAGGGATTTACGTGATATTTTAGTAAAATGCCTGTAGTTCTCTTCAAAGGGTCTTTGGGCTCTCTCAAGATGTATCCGACATCTTTTCGCCTAAGGACCTCTGACTTGACGTTGTTGGAAATAAACTTGACTTGACTTGACTAGAGGCCCGTGTACTTAGATTTAGGTGCACGTTAAAGGGGTACTGACACAAAATTTCGCGGTCAGAGATAGCCTGCTGGATCGATTCCTGTGTACATGCGTGTACCATCTGCAAAATATCGACAGCGAATAAAGCTTGGAAGGTATTTTATATGAATTTTGAAGTTCGCGTGCGCGATCCAGCATTATAGGCCGCACCTGGCGGCATTGACACCCTCGGAGGTGACCCGAGGTGACCCCCCTACTAACAAGTTATGATGACTACGTCAGCCGCCATTCCTGTTTTGACGCGCTCGCCGCTGCGCTGTTGGTGACTGCTCGGCGGCTGCTCGCGAGTGTGTGGTCGCGGCCAAGAGGAGGCGCTGCCGCGGCGCACGCGTTGAAAGTTTTGTGTTTGGCGACACTACAGCTTGCCCGTTTCCTACTCCCAAGGACTTCTTGATTTCCCTGTGCTGCCTGAGCTGCAGTGACAGGCCACAATGCCGAAATCCTTCTGCGCCGTTTCCTTCTGCACGTCGAAGTCGGGATCAGGCGTATCGCTGCATACGTTTCCCCGCGACGAACCTCGGCGGCAGAAGTGGATCGAGTTCGTGTGCGCTTGTGGACGTCAGGAGTATCAGGACTGGTCCCCCCGTGCAGAACAGTTGCGTTTGCGGGCTCCATTTCGAGGCGCATTGCTTTATCACACAGGCGCCGGACTTGGCGTGCATGGGTCTTCCGACTCCACCCTGTGCATCGCTCACGTCTGGTGCTCTGGTGTTACCTAGCTTTCTTCGGCACCAACAACTTGAAGGGCATCACAATGTTATCAAGTGATTCAATCGGATATTGAACGTAGAAAAAGCGAACGTACTTTGGCTAAGTGAATTGCCCTGCAGAACATTTGTGCACGAATGTGTCGGGTCTTACCATAGTACATTGCCGACGCGAGATTCATCGTGGTCGTCGTCGCTGGTATCGTTGCCGCTTCCCGACGAAGCACTCCTCGCCAGCGGGTCAAACCTGAAGTGATTCGCCCCGTCGTAAATTCCTTACATCCCCGTCGCAAGAAAATTGTCGCCATCAGACGACGATGAGCCCGACGACGACAGCGAGGACGATAACGGCGACGACATCACGCAGCATGGGTGACAAGCGAATGCAAGCAGACGATGCAGACCGCGCGGAAGTGCGTCACTGTTCTGTGTGCTCCGTGACCGAGCGTTTCACTCGCTAGGTGGTGATAGTTGCACCCGGCGGCTTGTCGTTTTTGGAGCTCTGTCAAACCGAAACTGAGGCTATGTCGGTAATGAGGAGCTTGTAATTAATTATCTGTCGCACGCTGCAGCAAACGATGTGCCGTGCTATGACTAAGGCCCCCCCAGCAACACATTGCAGCAAAAAAACGCGGGGCGAAAATTTTTGTGTCAGGACTCCTTTAAAGAACCTCAGGTGGTCTAAATTTACGGAGCCCTCCAGTGCGATGTCCCTCATAATCATATCGTCGTTTTCGGACGGAAAACGCCAGCAACACTATTGTTAGCCAACAGTTATCCGGTACTAGCCAATATGAGCCGAGAGTCAGGCCAATGCTAGTACAGGTGACCATACACGGCATGCTTTACACGGAACAGGAAGACAGTTGGGGTAGTTCGTAATCGCACATAATAGGATATAATCACTGACGTAATGGAGAAAAGGACTTCAACTGAACTTTGCTACATTCAACACGCAACCATATATACATGAAAAAACATTTATATCGCATGCGCACTGGAGGCCCATTCTTACTCATCACAATATTCGATTGAAGTAATTAATTCATTACAGTAAGGTAGCGAGGTGGGTGAGTTGGAAACGATGCACACTTGGAAAATCAGCGCGAACACGACGGCGACACAAGTCGACACAAGTCGAGGAGGACACATTGCGAGCCCTGTCAAACGGTCTTTCAGCTCACTGCAGGTCATGTGGGTGTAACCCTTTTTTCAATAACACAGTCATTATTTTGTCATTATGTCATGATCATGATGTTGGAGCTAAAAGACAAAAGGGCTCGTGAACGAGGGGAAGCGTTCTTCATCAAAATTATGGGCGATGATTGCATATCTGAACCCCCTGTCTGTCTGTCTGTCTGTCTGTCTGTCTGTCTGTCTGTCTGTCTGTCTGTCTGTCTGCCTGCCTGCCTGCCTGGCTGCCTGTCTGTCTGTCTGTCTGTCTGTCTGTCTGTCTGTCTGTCTGTCTGTCTGTCTGTCTGTCTGTCTGTCTGTCTGTCTGTCTGTTTCCTAGATTGCGAGGTACGCACGTTTAGCTAAAATTCCTGTGCACACATGGCGTTGGTTTTTTGTGCGGTCGTTTTTGTTTCAATAAACTTCAGTTGTTAGACAGCGCTTTTATTGTCTCCTTCTCGTCTTGTGTCTCCGTCGTGTTCGCGCTGATTTTTTAAGTATAATTCATTACACTACTAATTTACGAGTCCACAAAAATTATTTCTTAGAGTAACTTCACTTCTGGTAAGTCGGGTCTGTCTCATTGTATTTTGGGCATTTTAAGACGCTGTCTGGTCGTTTTGCGCAACTGATATCAATTTTTCTGCGCATGAGCTCGTCGTGTAATCTCCATAACGCATTCGTACGCCATAACTAGTCTCTTCTGCCGGAAATTTTGTCGGTTGTCTTTACGTTGGTGCTGCTTCGCACACTCCAAACGCGGGGTCAGGAACGCACCTGCTAGAACGCCGCATTCGCTGCATTCGTATGTTTCAGGCTCGGACAAATTCAAAAGAAACGTTGCAGTCACAGGAGTGCGCAGGGTTCCCCTTCAGGGGGGGGGGGAGGGGGAGGGCGAAGGTTTATCGCAGTGCCCCCCCCCCCCTCCCTATTAAGTCAATGTATGGGGGCAAACTTTGCAACCCCCCCGTGCACACGCCTATGGTTCGCAGTCATCTTTTGCGGCGGACGAATAGCGAGAGAACACATTCGCTTTCGTGTACACCGGGAGGGATGAAAGCAGCTTTACCGTGTCGGCGCGACTTGCGTTCTTCTGCTTAAAAAGTAATAATAATGAAGCAACATTATCTCCCTTCGCCGGGCATGCAGAGCGCCGTCCTTTTCTCGCACGCTGAGGGAAAATCCTTATCAGTCGTTTTTCATCCCGCGAACTGGCGCGGAAAGGCCGCCTCTGAGCGAGGCGGTTCCGGACGGCGGCCTCACGCCCCCCACCCCCCTCCCCTCTACCTCGCGGTACACGTGTACACATAGGCGGTGGCGGCTACGCGACGGCAGTTAATCATTAACCTTCTCTTCACCTCCACGCCTTTCACAGCCTCCGCGTGGTATGCTGGTCGGGTGCCTGCCTTTGCTGTTTCGTTTTCCCTCTCTACGTTCTCACGTTGCGTTGAATACTTTCTCGGTTCCCACCTTACTTCCCTTCGTGTTCCCCATTTCCCCCCGCCTTCGCTCGTTGGGAACACGTGCCGAGGATGAACAGCGTGGATGGAGACGCGAGATGAGGCAAGTTCTGAAATGTTTGTTGAAGATGAGAAAATCTTCAACAAACATTTCAGAACTTGCCTCATCTCGCGTCTCCATCCACGCTGTTCATCCCTCGGCACGTGTTCCCATTTGCCCGACCTTCACCTTCTTACCTAATTCGTATCTTTCGTCATCTCGCCACAGCTTCCCGTCTTTCTTTCTCCTGTAGCTATTCGTTCCTTAACATTAGTGGTATTTTTCTTAGCGGTTATTAATCCATTTTCATCATACTTGAAGTTTCTTCGTATCCACTCCCTGTTATCTTCGGCAGCCATCTTCCTCTCGCTTTTTTTTCTTTTGCATCTTCCACTTTTTGATATTTGCGCTTTCGTAACTTTATTCGTGCCTCTTTTCTGATGACTCGTACCTTCTTTACTTTCCTATTTCTTCCTCGACCTTTAACGCCCCCATTTTTTCCCACCACACATGTATCCCTATAGTGAGCTCTCCCCTTCTTTATTTCCTTCTCAACTCCTGATTTTGTTCTTCACACTGTGCGCCACGACTCTCTTAAACGCCCTTCCCTACTCCATATTTGTCCCGCCTCTACCATACGCCCCTTCCCACTGTCAAGTATTCCCTTTCACTCCCTCTTTTATCCCGTTTTCCATTAAGTCTTCATCTCACACCGCTCCTTCGCTGCACATTTTTTTTTCCCTTTTAACCCCCTTGCTTATCCCCACACCACGCTGCAGCCGCTGAGCCAAGTGCCGTACCGGACGCGCCGAGCGAACCGCGCCCCGTTTCGGGAAATATAGAGGCACTAACGACTCTCTGGTATACGCATACACCATGAAACGGGCTCTATTATACGTTCGTCGGGAGGCTCGGCTTGGCTCGACCCTCAACGACCCCTACGTGAGTCCCGTACTCTTCCTCTTCGGTCGCCACCCTACTAACCTTGTTCGCGCGTCCACGCCTATGCCGCCACCGCCCACTGGTCAGGTAGTGCGGTACCCGTAAACCATACATATGTATACTTGTAGCCAGTGCGGCGCTCGTTGCAACGCGCTTGTCCACGTGCTAGCTTTTTTTTTGTTACCAGCACCAGCACGACGCGCGTTGTGTACGGAGAACCAGTGAAATAATAACGAGCCCGAGGATGGACAAAATGAATGAGTGACGAGAATGCGGGCTTTCCCTAACCAGCCTCGTCCGTAGGGAAAGTGGGGAGGCGAAACGTGCAAGGGGGGGCGGTTGTTCCTTATAACTATTAACACCTGATTCTCAAACAAAGGGAGTCCCTACGGGGAAAGCAAGGCTGCTGTGAGATGTGTTTGTAAGCATTCCCGAAACTGCCCAGTTCATGGGAATAAATGGGGAGTTGGAAAGTGAAGGGAGTGGTTGTTCTCTATTACCTTAGAGCACTATTCTCTAACCGTGGTCTGCACAGAGAAATCAAGGCTGAGACGTACGATTGTAGACAATGGGGAAGCTGGCTAGTCCATAGGGATAGTGGATTTTTACTTGCGTGTGATTAGGAAAAGCGCCTGTTTTATGTGACAGCTACTCAAGATCCACGGAGGCCCCGGTTCCCTATCACCTTTGAAAGCGATTCTCTCACAATGAGAGCTCGTGTACAGTAAAGGACGGCTGTAGATATGGTTGTAGATATTCCCTGACAAACTTCTTCAGCAAGGGTAAATCTGGTACCAAGAGATTGGTGGTTCCCTAATCTCCTAAGTACAGCGAATTCACCAAAATGAAATACACAGGTGAGGGCACAGAGGGAAGGTGGCGCACGATTTTCCCGTAAAAGTCATCGCCGAAGGGAAGGAAGGGGAGGTTTTTCCCTGTGGGTCGTTTATTTGCAAAATGCAGTGCTTGTGGCTACACGGCATTGTGGAACATCAGCAACGAGAAAACAATTATCCACTCTTTCAGCTGCAAATCATACTGCTGTTCGTACCGTTATTGTACACGTATACTGGTTATTCGGGCTGCCGAAGCAATCTTGTTATAGGACTACAGAAGCGAGTGCGCTGTATAGCAGTGCTCGTGAGATTATGAATAACCGGCCTTCCTACATAATAAATGTTGTGTTCGCTAAAGCTTTGTTTCCGAGAGGGCGGGCTTTAATATTACAGCTCTCTATTACCTCTGCATTGGGCCGCAGATGGTAGCAGGGTGAGGGCGGCGTACGCCGCCACTTTCTTGGATGAACGCCGTCGCTAATTAAAACGGGAGCGGTTTAGAAATGGGGAACGAAGTTTATATTATAAATTAAAATTCTCGTGTTTTATTGCCATAACCGTAAGAAGGTTACGAGGTACGCCACAGTGGGCGACTCCAGATTAATTGCGCCGAGTTTCTTTATATCGTGAAAAACGTGTGCTAATAATAATGATATCTGGGGTTTTACGTGCCAAAACCACGGTATGATTATGAGGCAAGCCGTAGTGGAGGGCTCCGGAAATTTCGACCATCTGGTGTTCTTTAACGTGCGCTGACATCGCACAGTACGCGGGCCCCTATCATTTCGCGTCCATCGAAATGCGACCGCCGCGGCCGGGATCGAACCCGTGACCTGCGGGTCAGCAGCCGAGCACCCTAACCGCTACGCCACCGTGGCGGAACAAATGTATTCCACTTTCCATGCCAAAAGCCCTGTATAGGCGGCTTCGATTGCAGCCAACTGCCTAACTCTGGCCAAGGCAGTGCCTTGGCAGAAAGGTTAGTTACGGCGTTTTTGTTAGCGGCACCAAAATATCGACCAATTAACTTTCACGATAGTTAATGAAAATAATTTGAATGAGTTCATTGAAAAAGCAAGATAATTTTCTTGTGAGCAGCTTAGGGTGCCTCGATGCTCCTCCTCGCCCGCGGAGCGGCGGAGGAGGAGCATCGAGGAACCCCAGACCAGCTGGTATCGCTGTGGCACCTGGCGGCGCAAATATCAACCATGCGCTAGTTTCTACCGTGGCCTCTGAGATTCGCTCCAGCAGTGGGACGAAATACAAGAATCACAAAAGAATACATGGGGGCACACGAACGCTGGAGCTGGGGTGGGAAGGGGGGGGAGTGCTCCTATCAGACCTCTAAGTCAATTATTACGGTCGTCTCTTTCTTTTCTTATTCTTTTTTTTTGTTCCGGTGCCAATTAGTTTCATTGTCCTACTCCAAACCCGGAAAAAAATTCAGTTGTACGTGTACCAATTTCTTTGCCGTTATATTAGACGTAAGGTAAAACAAAACTCAGTCACGTTATCTTGCCCCTGCTGTGGCTTTTCTACGACGCAGTGATTTCGCAGTGAAATTTCGGGACACATTGGGCAATGCATGGCGGGAAGGGCCACGAGGGCAGTCATCTCGAACGGTTATAGGCAACGATCGAGAGAACAAAAATAGAAACGAAGAAGGAATTGCCTTTCTCGGCAACAACTGCCTTACCGCGGCTATGAGATTCATTGCGTCGTAAAGTTTATGTGCAGTCACGCGAAGGGGGGACTCACTTCCAGTCTGTTTACGGAGTCGGTTATGGCCAGAGAGCTACACAGTGCGCTTTCCTGGTCAGTTCAAGACGCTGTCGAAGCCAAGCCTGGCTTGGTGCTCGGAGCGTTCAGTAGCCGGAATCTCGCAGATACTGCAGTAACGGAGGATCGATTGTTTCTTTCGATTTATTCGCCGTTGCTGTTATTGTTGTGACACTGTTGTGGGGTTTGTGGGGTCGTTGTTGTTTGTGTCAGCATTTTAAGTAGTGTTGCTATTGCTGTTATGATAAGCTGTGCTGTTGCTATTGTTATTGTTGTGGTCGTCGTTGCCGTTGTGTTTGCGACTGCTACTCAACCCCTGCTGCTTTTATTTTGTTCGTTTTTTTTTTTTTCATCTTTGTCCAGCACAGACATCCTGTGCGACACAGAAGCTGTTATTCCGTCACTAGAGACCCCGTCTGCCTTTCTGATGCTTGTCCTCAGTCATTGACTTTCTTCTTTTTTTTTTTAAGTTTTGCTGATCCAGCAGACATATCATGCTACAAAGGAATAGCGGCTGTAAGTATCTTTTCGATTTATAAGTCATGAACATTTCACATAAATCACCGTATCTGTCAATATGCGGAGGTGTGCCTGCTCCATACTGGTCCGCCGTAACCGCTCTACTGAGAAACAAAACAATGAAACATTTTCAACTGCTATAAAGACATAAGTTTGACGAACAAGCCTTTCATGTGTTTGTACAGTATTTCTGTGAATGGCGCAATCGATTTGCAGTGATTTGTTTCTTCACGCGATCTACTTCTCGAGAGACAGGAAGCACGCTGGAAAAACAAAATGAGCGTGTAGAGACACTGCGCGTGCTAGTGCCCAAACATGGCGTCAACGGTGCTGTACGATATCACCACGCTTGCAGAACTCTTCCGTCGGTTGGTGGCGGCAGTTGTGAAACAAAATATTAGTGTTACCGATTGGTCTCTCGGTCTCTCGTTCTGTCACGTTTCTTCCTTACTGATGATTCTAGTCGAGACAGCCTTTAAACTGTATCGTATTCTTCTTTCCTTTATTCTTCCCAATTTTTTTTATCATCTCCTTTCTACTGTCTGTTATTTCTCTGACTCATTTTTTCCCATCACAGTGTAGCCAGCTGGTTAAAGAGTGGGCTACTTTGTATTTTCCCATGTGCTTCTCCCTTCTACTGTTTCTCGGTGGTTGGCGCTCGCGCCTTCATGTTAAAAAATTGCGAGGGTGTACATCATAAAAGTAGGTGCTCTTATCGGAGAAGGGCAAATGCAATACATAAAAAAATCCACGCACTCCGCGAAGTGAATCTTGACGAGTGGGCGAAGCTCGGGGTACCGTATGGGTGAGTAACCGTACGTTGCCCGAACGTTGCTCCATATAATGTAAATTGAGTGACATAAAGTAACAAAGTGAAATAAAGAGTCGACGACAAAGCTAGGTCCTAAGG
Source organism: Rhipicephalus appendiculatus (assembly GCA_030522465.1). Taxonomy (NCBI): domain Eukaryota; kingdom Metazoa; phylum Arthropoda; class Arachnida; order Ixodida; family Ixodidae; genus Rhipicephalus; species Rhipicephalus appendiculatus. The sequence continues at coordinate 1,174,903 of JALIZH010032962.1, read as the reverse complement.
TTCATAATGTCTACGTTGAAGTCGCCGACTAGTATAAAGGGTTTGTGCTTGTAGGTGTTTTATAATGTTCCGTCACAATTATGATTGTTGTTCGTGTATTGTAAACCTTTTTTTTTATTCACATACACACATATGTTTCGACTACAGCAACGGTTTTCTATATACCATGACAGCGGACAGTGAGAGTCGACGACAAAGCTAGGTCCTAAGGTCCATAATGTCTACGTTGAAGTCGCCGACTAGTATAAAGGGTTTGTGCTTGTAGGTGTTTTATATTGTTCCGTCACAATTATGATTGTTGTTCGTGTATTGTAAACCTTTTTTTTTCACATACACACACATGTTTCGACTACAGCAACGGTTTTCTATATACGATGACAGCGGACATGTGAGTCGACGACAAAGCTCGGTCCTAAGGTCCATAACGTCTACGTTGAAGTCGCCGACTAGTATAAAGGGTTTGTGCTTGTAGGTGTTTTATAATGCTCCGTCACAATTATGATTGTTGTTCGTGTATTGTAAACCTTTTTTTTATTCACATACTCACATACACACAAATGTTTCGACTACAGCAACGGTTTTCTATATACGATGACAGCGGACAGTGAGAGTCGACGACAAAGCTCGGTCCTAAGATCCATAACGTCTACGTTGAAGTCGCCGACTAGTATAAAGGGTTTGTGCTTGTAGGTGTTTTATAATGCTCCGTCACAATTATGATTGTTGTTCGTGTATTGTAAACCTTTTTTATTCACATACACACAAATGTTTCGACTACAGCAACGGTTTTCTATATACGATGACAGCGGACAGTGAGAGTCGACGACAAAGCTCGGTCCTAAGGTCCATAACGTCTACGTTGAAGTCGCCGACTAGTATAAAGGGTTTGTGCTTGTAGGTGTTTTATAATGCTCCGTCACAATTATGATTGTTGTTCGTGTATTGTAAACCTCTTTTTATTCACATACACACATATGTTTCGACTACAGCAACGGTTTTCTATATACGATGACAGCGGACAGTGAGAGTCGACGACAAAGCTCGGTCCTAAGGTCCATAACGTCTACGTTGAAGTCGCCGACTAGTATAAAGGGTTTGTGCTTGTAGGTGTTTTATAATGCTCCGTCACAATTATGATTGTTGTTCGTGTATTGTAAACCTTTTTTTATTCACATACACACAAATGTTTCGACTACAGCGACGGTTTTCTATATACGATGACAGCGGACAGTGAGAGTCGACGACAAAGCTAGGTCCTAAGGTCCATAATATCTACGTTGAAGTCTCCGACTAGTGTAAAGGGTTTGTGCTTGTACGTGTTTTATATTGTTCTGTCACAATTATGATCGATATAAGTCGATTGTTAAACCTTTTTTTTTTGTGTGTGTGTGTGTCTCACATATGTTTCGACTAGCCGTGACAACGGACACCGCGGACGGACAAGCCTCGCCCTTAAGGTGCTTCGCCTCTAAAAAGAGCTCGTATAGCGGGCGACATCACATGGAACAACAGTATGGTACAACTACGGAATTCTGTGGTATATGCCCCTCAAATGCGGATGCACACAAGCCTTTACCGATGGGCGCGATAATACAAACATGCCCGCTTTCTGCAGTCACTAAAAAGTTCAATATTCAATCTTAGCTGATTGGGCAGCTGACAGTGATAATTATCGTCTCACTTTGTGTCCCCCCTGGATACATAACAATTATCTGCAAAGGGGGGTTTTCACGTACCTTCCAGTGCTGAATTTTAACAAGGTCACAGAGCTTAATTTTGAACACCCTGTGTATATATATATATCAGGCAAGTGTCTTCCGTGGATCCAGTGATTAATAAGAATCGGTTTCAGCGGACGAACGTACGAAACCTTTTATTAGTTCCAACGTTTCAGCCGGGGTCCGGCCTTCGTCGGGGAATTACCTGACGAAGGCCGGACCCCGCTGGAAACGTTGGAACTAAAAGTTTTCGTACGTTCGTCCGCTCAAGCTATATATATATATATATATATATATATATATATATATATATATATATATATATATATATATATATATATATATATATATATATATATTCAGCAGTAAACTTTCTCTTTTTGCATGCCTCGATCGTTTTCTCCACTTCTTCAATAAAAGGTTAGACAATTGAGCTCAGTCCTGGTTGATCTCACTGTTATAGCCTTTTACTTATCTTTGTCCTTCCATCTGCTGCCAACCTCACTCTTCGATTTCCCGCGCGATTCCAGTCAGGGTCAAATCGATCTACAGAAATGCATTGGACTCCCCGAACGCAGCTGCTCGCCAATATCCTTTGCACACACGTGGCGGACGACCTTCGCTGGATATCGTGGGCCCCTTCCTTTGTCGTGCAACAAGATCCGTCAATATGCCGCTGGACCCAGCAACCGCGTCACGTGCGACCTGTGGCTCGCCATCGATCAGTTCGAACGCACGGTTGGTCGAGCACGCTTACCCCACATCCATTTCTCTCCATCGCTGTCCGTGTGTGTATGTGTGTACGTGTGTGTGTGTAAGTATAGTCGGGAACAATATGAGATAGAACACTGAAATTGCCTTTTAAAGGTCATAGCGGCTAAACGCAGTGGGCGAGTTCAAAACTGTTGATGACACTAAATGCTCAAACGAAAAGGTATCTTTGGCAAGTTCACTACGTCACATTCGTATCGGAACATTACAAGTAATCTCTGAATAATTATGAATTTCGGTGTTCCAGCTCATATTGCTCACGACAGTATACGTGTGTGTGTGTGTGTGTGTGTGTGTGTGTGTGTGTGTGTGTGTGTGTGTGTGTGTGTGTTCTGTAACGCTAGGGAGAACCTGTTGCAAAACTCAACGAGTATCTTATGCATTCGCCATAGACGACTCGAAGGCGAACGCCATATTTCTCTTTTTCCTCTCAGATAATGTATTGATCCTACCCCCCCCCCCCTTCCTCCAGAGCTTTCTGCATCTAAAGTGGTTCAGCACGGCCTCCGGGATCGGCCCACCATTGAGCATGCGGTGATATTTTGTGTCATCTGTGATGTCATGGTGACGTTACAAAAATTGATGTGTGACGTCATCAAGCCGTAATATCTGATCACGTGATTTTTCTGCGTCACTCGTGTTGACGTCGACGGTCACATTTTCGCGTTTGATCAGGCGTCTAAGGCTTTCGCCCTAAAGCAAGACGCAATTTCTGGTCATCCGGCTGTAGAAGTGGGGCTATGTGTTATCGCTGGCATCAAAGGCTGGTAGCTATAGTAGCGCTTTTCGTAATTGAAGCGTAATAGCGGGGTACTTCCGGCATACATACATACATACATACATACATACATACATACATACATACATACATACATACATACATACATACATACATACATACATACATACATACATACATACATACATACATACATACATACATACATACATACATACATACATACATACATACATACATACACGATGAACCTGTTTATCTCTCCGGTCAGATTTTTGAAAACGTTTTCACCTAGCCAGGTGACACTGAGTTTACTCGCGTCTATTGTGGACCAAATAAAGTTGTTTCACTCACTCACCTGTGAAAGATAGCGCCGCTCCGTCTTTTCAGGTGGATTTCTGGAGAAGGCGCCAAGTAGCCTGCAAGAGAAAAAAAGAGAAATCGTGCTGTCAAGGCCGACATAGTTAAAACTACGAATATGCTGATCAAGTTTGCATGACTCACGCGAATACGAATTAATGCCCCCGAGTTAACTGACGGCACCTTCCAAACATGTATAATATATGCCCCCCATTCAAGGGCTGGCTGGACCACAGATACCACATCCTGCCCAATACCACCCAAATATTATGTGTGCGCAACCAACGTATGGTAATTTAGAGCGAAAAATAAAACCTGGTATCCCTAAAAGCTTTCTTGCATTATGCTCAAAGCAGTTCCAAATGCATACGCAATGAGAAGCCGATCGGTTGACACGTGCCTGACGTACATTATGCAAATTTGAACTTGCCGTTACCGTATACACTCACGCTCTGCGGTGGTCCATAGACGCGTAATGCAAATAACGTCGGCGATGTTGATGCGTACGGCAATCTAGAGCATTACTTAAGGGAAAGCGCCCAGTCGAAAATGTAATTACTCGCTTCAGAAGTCGTAGGTCAGAAAAAGAAAAGTCATCCCAGCCAGAAACGGCAATCAACCAACAGAGTTCGAGAGGTGTGATGGGAGACGTAGCGTTGGCTATATATTATGGAGTGTCGAGCAAAGTCCGTTTTCTTGGGACCCTTATAAATATTGATTAGATTGCAAGTGGACAGAACAGAAAACGCTTTGATCTTCGTGCCGACTTTCATCCTTAGAGATGAGTTCTTCGGGGTCCTCTTCCACGTATACTTCCTGTAAACGAGGCGTGACTGAACTCGACTTTTTCGAAAGTAGGGGCTCTCCTTAGATAACTACCATATCGATTCACTTACTACTAGTACTGGATAAATGCTGACTTACGAATGATGTGATTAGATAACTGCCGTATTTTCTAGCTTGCTACAAGCGCTGAGTAATGTTGACTTACTAATGATGAGGTTAATGATAATTGCAGTGTTAGGTTACCGCCGGCTAATGTTAATAAGTGTCGGTTAAATGACGGCTAGAGTCGACAAGGCTGTGAAGTTGAGCTTGCTAGTAATGCATAACTGTTCACGTAGCGCAAAATAATTTGACACAGGACCAAGTGAAGATAATAACTAGCTCACCTGCGAGTACTACTAGTTAACCTCCCTGCCTTAACTCTGTCTCTTTACTTTATCTCTTTCTTGCCTGATCAACTGCGTTTTGTGTTGATGTGTATTACTGGCAAGAAAGCAATAATAAAAAGTTAAGGCAGCTTCGCACTAGTGGTGCCAAGCCTGAAGGAAGTGCGGAGCTGGGCAGCCTTCTTTGTTTCTCTTCGGTTTTCTCTTTTTTTCCCTCCTCTCTCTTTATCTATTTCTTTTCCCTTTCTTACTCTTTCTATTTTTCTTCCTATTTTTTACCTTTCTTTCTCTCTTTCTATTTCTCGCTTGCTTCCTCTTTTTTTTTCTATTTTTGAACGTGGTTTTGCCTGCGTTACGCCAAGCGACGACAGCATACGACAGCCCGGGCCCCTAAAGTGCTCCGCGCTTAATGTGATCATCAAGGCGCTCGAAGATCAAGAGGAAGAAGACTTCTCCTTGGTGCGAGCGCGCGCTCAATATGCTACAGATGGCTATGCTATACGTGGTCTTGCCTGAGTTATGCCAAGCAATGACGACAGCATACGACAGCGTACGACAGCCCGGGCCCCCTAAAGTGCTCCGCACTTAGAATAAGCGTTACGAAGGCCTTCGTCATGGGCTGTCAAGTTTCCCCAACAAAGCTTCTGTCCTTTCTTCGCTTCGCTTTATATCACGTTTGCCGAGAACTATCAATGGTTCTCTGCATCGCCTTCCGCGCGCGCATTCCAAGTCACCTTTCACCGGCGTTTTATTTCACCGGCGTTTCGTCCACTTCACAGGGCGTTTCGCGAAGCACGTTAGATTCCTCCAAAAGTGTGTGTTCTTCGACACGTTTACCGCGGCTGAATGAGTTCGCGCGCGCGCACAGCATCAGAGTTCAGGCGTGCTTCGAATGGAGAGGCGTGACGTGCCTAACATAGCGGGGGCTCGCCGGTCCTTTGCGAACCCCCCTCTTTTTTCGGCACCGTAGCTTTTTCGTGAATGGCCGCCATTACGTCTAACGGCCGCGTTGTTTTCTGCGAATGAACTGTCGCCCGTTCCTTTAAAGTATTCTGCACCGGATGCCAGTTTAGGCTATGCTATAACAGCTACTTTAACCACCGCGTCGATTTTTCAACACAATGTGTTCTTCCTCCCTTGTCACCCTCTTCCGTGGCGGAGTGCACTACAGAAAACGGGTGGGAACGTTTTCTGTGAAATGACGTCGGGGTTGATTCGGTACCGAATTCAACTCGATGCGGTTGGCAATGTGATCGTGTCGGCATAGCATAATACTTGATGGTAGCGCAGGCTAAGGAAAAGGGCAAAGGAAAGGCACGCTCGACACAGCGCAGCGCTGTGTTGTTTCGAGTGTCCCTTTCTTTTGTCCTTGTCCTTAACCTGCGCTAGCATCAAGTATTATGGAGTTGAACTCGTCTTGAGCAGGATTTTTCCATAGTTACTATCCGCATAGAAGTATTTTCCGGGTGGAGAGGGGAGAGAAGGGCAGTGGCGGAGCCAGGGGGTGGCACACCGGGCATGTGCCCCCCCCCCCCCCCCCTGCCTCCTCGACCTCGAAATTTCTGCATGGGATAGAGAGCACAAAATGACACTCGACCACGCTTGCCTGCCCGGCCCCAACTTCGTATCAAGGACGTCTGCATTCAAATTTTCAAACAACGGGCATGTCTTCTCCGTTGTTTGAAAGTTTTTCATTGAATCAGTATGTTTTGTCGCTAAGTACATAAATGCGTGTATAAATTGAACTTGATTGTTCCGAAAAGTCTCAGAATTCATACAATTGATGTGCGTGCAATGCTGTCAATTTATTCGCTCATTGGCCCATCCCCCGTGACGGCTGTGAGTCACTGACGGAGGATATCATCATCATCATCATCATCATCATCATCATCGTCGTCGTCGTCGACATTGAAGATGGTGTTTTACGTACACGCCACGTTAACCACGCAGACACGGCAACACTGAAGCGGAGTGATAGCGTTGCGTACGGTAAACGCTATGGGCAGACTAGCATACTGCGTATGCTCATTTCGATCCCGCTATTCTACTAAGCCCGCTAAACGAAGCCTGCCTAACGGAAATGGCGTAAAAAGAAAATACAGGCGGTGACGCAGCCTCAAGTTTCCCGTGCCAGCTCTTTGTAACGTCATAAATTTTAACGGCGTGTATTAGCAATGGATTACTGTGTGGTTTTTAAGAGAATCAGACACTTAGTCTAGCAAAGTTCAGGATATTTCGCATATACCACAGACACAAGTGCGCACACGCACACGCATCCGCAAGCTAGCTGTGACAGTACAGACAAATTCTAATAGTGGCTTTATCAGTGGTGCTTTACAACTCTCGAATAGGAGGCATGTAAACAAAAAAATAGATTAATTTGAGTTGCTTCTGTGTGGGCTGGAATCATAGCCTCTCACAACAATACCTAGAGGGAAATCTGGCGCCACTGTCTATGCGAGTTTCCTAAGGGGCGCTGTGCCGCGATGGGAACGACGGTATATGTGTGTCTGCGAGGCTTGTGTTGGCTGGCGTAGAGCGAAGATTGACCTAAAACGGGGATACGGCAGCGCAAATAAAGATTCTCTAAAACAAAAGCGTCATAAACGGATCCCAATTGACCCGTCTTACATTTGAAAAGAAAATATCGCTGACCTGCAGGGTAGAAGCACAATGGCGAAAGGAAGAAAGAGACGACGAAGTGTCACACAGTGTACGCTGGCCTTGTCCTCCATCATCCAAATTTAGCGGCCGTTCGCTACATTTTACGTTTAATAAAAGTGCACGTCGAAGCAGACGTTATCAAAGTTCAATGGCGCTTGTTTCCGTGCGGTGCTTAAGAAATAATATCTCATTTCGGGCTTCCTCGATGCAAAATTAACGCGTAATAATGCCTCTAGCCAGACGCGTCTCCTAGGTGTTCGGTCTTGTCGTGAACGATGCTAATCAGAATCCGACACATCCCAGGATTCCCATGCATACAACAGCGTCGAAGCGTCAGTTTGCCCTCTAGCATAGAGTTTTTTAATAATACATTAGGGGGAAATCTAGCGCTAGTGTCTATGCGAGCTGCAACGCACGGCGCTTCAGCCAGCATGGGAATGACGGCTATAGTACACGGATTTGTTTAAACTTCGTTCTTTCGGCTCCGATTGGACTCCGTGTGGCCTGCAAGACGAATTTCAGCAAACGTTCAGCAGTTCCACTCCACATTTCTTGACCTTTTTGCGCTCACCAGTTCAAACCGGATCACGATGTTTACAATGATCCATTCTTTTATCCGACACAAACGCAAAAACACAACAAACAAAGCCACAAGTGCGTTCGAAGCCGCAAGCAAGAAGATTAGACAAATACGCATCATTCCCGTGGTGGCTGAACGATCGCAGCGCCAGAGTTACCTCTTGTGATTATTGTAAGAAACTATATGCCATCTAGGCAGCGATAGGAAACTCTATAGGCTGGAATATAATAAACCTCATATCTCCCATACCTCCATTTATGCTTGGTTTTAACGCCTTCACTTCTGAAGGAGTCACCGTCTCCGCAATATGTCGTGTCATTATAATAACATCTCACACTGCCTTCCTAGCTGCGCATTATGAGCTCTCGGAATGCGCACATCAGCAATAATTCAGGCCAGCCCAGAAGCAATACCGATTCTCTTTTGCGCAAAATCGCAAAGCCGACTGAAAAAATCAAACAAAAACGAGACGAGACAAAAGAGTCAAAATTGAGACGTTTCTTATCTGCGTTATGACTGCTCAGCCGCACTAGCTACAAATTGAATGAGAGCGTACGCCTTTACTCTTTTATTTTTTCTTCGAAAAAGCCGTTCTTTTGTCAGAAGAACATTAAAACATTCGTATGCCGAGGCACAACGAGAAAGGGATTTTTTGGAGGACCCAATAACGCGCGCTCACTGAGGAGGATACATTTCCGAGATGAATTTAAATCTTTTTAAAAAATAAGAATAACAAAAATGAGAAAGCGCTCCTTGCGGCGTCCGTAATATACTGCCAGATCTACCGAGTGCGCCGTATTAAAATACGAAATTCGGTCTTGGATTGTGCTTCCACGACGTGCCGCAGTGCTTATTCTTTCTTTCTTTCTTTCTTTCTTTCTTTCTTTCTTTCTTTCTTTCTTTCTTTCTTTCTTTCTTTCTTTCTTTCTTTCTTTCTTTCTTTCTTTCTTTCTTTCTTTCTTTCTTTCTTTCTTTCTTTCTTTCTTTCTTTCTTTCTTTCTTTCTTTCTTTCCTTCAGTTATTTTTTTTTCTTTCGTTCTTGTGTTTGCTTTATACTTCCAATCCTTTGCCGAGTTTTGAAACACGTGTACGCCTTTTCGTGGAGGACTTGAGTGAGAGAGAAAGCGCGCGGCATTATACATGTCAAGCTTTAAAGGGAGAAGAGAGCGAGGAAGAGGCCAGAATTTATGCCTACTTTACGAAGATATTGACGAGCGCCTCGAGCGTTGTGATCCGCAGATTCCTTCGCGAGACGTATATATATAGGATTTCGAGACGTGGACGAAGATTCAAATATATTGCGAACTCATCCTCCCAGTCTTAAGACTACGCTGAAGAAAAAGAAAGATGTTCGGACGAGAGGAGGTCTACCCTCTCTTCGTCTCCGCGGATTAATTTAAGTATCTATATTTGCATCAGCACTGTTTGGATCACAGCATTTTAGGACTACAGCCACGTGCCGTTGTTCGACGATGTCGAGCGGTCGTTTGTATTCCTCATGTGTATTTATTAAGGCGAAAGCCTTAGATGCGTCATCAAAGGGGAACCTATTAACCGTTGGCTTCACGCAGATTCGGTGTGAAAACGAGTGACGCAAAAAGATCGTCACGCGATGACGTCACGACAATTTGTGACGTCATAACGACGACACGTAACGTGACTTCACGTGACAACGTCATCGCGTGACGTCACCGCACGGTGAAAGTTAGGCCTATCACGGAGGCTGCGCGGAACCAGGGGAGGTGCAGAAAGCTTGCAATGCTTCCGATTATGGAGGCAGTGTTGAAGCACGTTAAGCGCTACTAGCCAACTAGGCTATCAGACCAAACAAGTGTTTGCGAGGTTTTATGTTACGTGAATTTCAAAAGTTACAATAAAAAAAACACGCTTTCGGAAGGGGGGCAGAGCAGGACCAATACATGGACTGAAAAGTAAAAAAATTTTCAGCTCCACAGTTGTGAAACCTGAGGTGGTGCGTTGCACGGACACTCGGCGGTTCCCGTTAGTAAAGTTCCCATTACGCCGTTTACCAAACCGTCGATGACGTCAGTGTTTGGGGTAAGCAGGTAAGCCGACTATACGAATTAAGTTTGACCACCCGGTAATAAAGACGGTTGACGAGTCGTCTCCTTTCATTTGGCCTTTATTGTAACGCGGCCACCACGACTAGAAATCCAAAACATAACTCTCAGCGGAAGAAGGTTGTGTTCAATTCAATGCCGCTCCGTAGACACGTTGAACGCAACAATAACAGATCCGTGGTGACAGTTAACAAGCAGTCGAGCACCATAACCACTAGACCACCGCGGCGGGTGCTACTGCTTTCTAGTACGCGTGACTTCCGCAAACGCACTTCCGATTCTGTATTGTTCATTTCTGGTTTCAACTTCCGGTTTTCACTTCCGGTATATTAACTCGCACCCGGCCTCCAATAATATCGGGTATCTTCAGTGACTACCGTTTTCCACTTCAGTTCCGGATGCAGGCTCGTTCTACGGAAGCACTCTGTGAGACCTTTCTGTCATAAATAATCGCGGAGGACAAATCCGTTTTAGAAATTGAGTGATAGAAGCCGAACAAGGTGCTTACCGCTTCTTTCAATCTGTATTTATGTACGTTATCCTTGTGAGCCGTGGTTGTAGTAGCGTAGCCAGCAAGTTTTTTCAGAGGAGGGGGGGGGGGGGGTAACCATACTTTATGTATGTTCGTCCTTGCACTTGTATGTGTGCCTGCAAATATACACGGGGAGGGGGGGGTGGAGGTTGGCTCCCCCCCAACTCACACCCCCTGTACGCGAGTGCGTAGTTGCCATTTGTTACCCCCCCCCCCCCCCTTGTATTAGGTAATGCCCCATGAGAAGCCCTTAAGGGTAAACAAATTATGATGACTATGATTGTGATGATGATGTTTAATGATGACACGTGGGCACGTTTCGATTCGGTGCTTCGGTTAAAAGACGAAGACGCTACGGAGCTTCGCCGTATGCAGATTTCAATCGGGCGCGTTGGGTCTGCAGCGATATTTTGACTTCTTTTTCGTAATTAGACCTGAAAAGTTCTTTCGCCACGGCCTACTCCGCGGGCAACTTCTTCACTTCCTGGCTATCATATACTCGTCTCGCTTACCACGCTTCACCGACCGACGTCTCGGGCTGCTGGGGTCCGCTCTTACGCACCGCTCTGGGCCATCATCGTACGCTCTCCGCTGTGAGAATGGTTGCAGCCGCACGATAACTGCCTATCGCAGCGAGGTATCGCGCTTCCGCCTAAATTATGCAGACATGATTACAACGATGGCCGGCTTCTCGTCCGGCAGTTGGCGGATGTAGAGGGGGGAGGGGGAAGAGGGGAGCCGCTCGAGCCGCGTGCGCGGTTCGCGAGAGAGTTTTCGAGCGCTTCGAGCCGCGGGACCGCCAATGCGGCATCTTTTTTCTCCGGTATAACAACGCACCAGACTGGCTGGCAGCGCTCGCGTGGTGCTCCATTCAAGGCCGGTTACGGAGGAGGCGTACTCAGAGACGCGATGACCCGATCCCACTCATCCGACCTCTCCCCAGCACCACTTCTACCACCCCTTCCACGTCCACTCCCACCGTTCCTTCTCCATTACCGACTCGTGAACTCTCGGTCGACTTCACCGAGAATTTTTTTTTTTTGTATGGTTTACATTTTTTGTAGGCATCGCTCCGCTTGTTCGGGAAACGTGCCTAAGAACTTGTGGAGAAATGGGCACTTCAAACTTCTTCAGCGGTATCCGGAAAGTCGGCGCTAATGAAAAATATTATATATTATGTCCCGAGGGCTTACGTGCGAAAACCGCGATATATATATATGAATCGCGCCGTAGTATCTGTGTGCGAAAGGCGGGGGGAGATGGGGGGTGCGGGGGGGTTTTGTGAAGGGAGGGGTTCTGCAATACCTTCGACCACGTCGCTTTACTTATAGTATCTACGTGAACGGGTGTTTTCTGCTTTTTTTTTTAGGGGCGAAGCTCCTTAGGGTGAGGATCTGTCCCTCCTCTGTAGTATGTAGTAGTAGTAGTAGTAGTAGGTATAGTGGGATGTACCCACTACACATGAAAACGATGACGATGACGCTGATGACCATGAAGTATAAGCGCGTTCCAGACCACACATTCTGTTTTGCATCCATCCATCCATATATTTTATCAATATGTAAATAATGAAACATTGTGTATATACTGTATGTATAATCACACCACACCCCCGCGTTTGTGTGTCAGGTCTTTGTATGATGATCGAGCGGGCAAAATTTACGGGGATTGACGGTTTAGCAGATTACCTACGGAGCTTCGCCCACTCATGATCATTTGATCACTTCGTGGATATGGCGTGATTTTTTTTTATTTATTTTTTTTTTTGGTGGGGTGGGGGGTGGGGCGATGGGGAATGGGGAAAGGTACGCCTGTTTGATGTTTAGTCATCTTTCCACTTGCGCCAACAGTACCATGCGCGTTTCAGTGACTGGACTAATTAGGAAACACAACTAAATAGAAATCACGGCAGCCTCGCACTACTGGTGCGAAGAAACAACGAAGTTGGGTGGTCTTCCTTGTTTTTCCTTACTTTTCTCTTTCTCTCTCTCTCTCTCTCTCAGTTTTTCTATCTTTCTTTCTTTTTCAGTCTATTTCTTTTTCTATCTTTTTTTTCCTCTCTCTTCTTCTCTATTTCTCTACTTCCTTATATCTATATCAATATATATATATATATATATATATATATATATATATATATATATATATATATATATATATATATATATATATATATATATATATATATATATATATATATATATATATATATATATATATATATATATATATATATAAGGTAGCGGCAGTTCAAGATGATATTGATGATGCTGACAAAAACAGCAGCAGCAACAACAACAACAACGACAACAACAACATAATAATAATAATAATAATAATAATAATAATAATAATAATAATAATAATAATAACTTCTGGGGTTTTTACGTGCCGGAACCATGGTATGATTATGAAGCATACCATAATGGATGGTCCCGGGAATTTCGATTATCTGGTGTTCAACGAGCACTGACGTTGCCCCGTACTCGGGGTCTCTATAGTAGTTCGCCTCCATGGAAATGGGACCGACCATGCCGGAATCGACCCCGCGACCTTCGGCTCAGCACCGTAACCACTGTACCCCCCGAGGCGGACAGTCAATTAGGGAAGGGAACGACGAATGGATGAATGAGTTGATGCGACCACCTAATCCAAAATATCGGTCACTCTTGGAACTTTACTTCGGAGCTACAGCGGCACATTTGATAAGATTGCACCAATCTGCACCGCTGCTTGCGGAGAAGTCGCAAGACGAACGGTTCTTCGTATGGTTCGATGCCGGCCGCGGCGGTCGCATTTCGATGGAGGGGAAATGCTAGAGGCCCGTGCACGCTGCGATGTCAGTGCACGTTGAAGAAACACCAGATCTTCAAAACTTCCGGAGCGCTCCATTACGACATCCCTCATAATCATATCGCGGTTTTGGGACTTTAATCTCCAGATATTATCATTATTATTGTTACTTCTTCGTGCGCGCCTGTCTGTGTGAATTTCAGGCTTCTCTCTTCCTCACTTCATCTTTCCGACCCCCCTCCCCAGGGCAGGGTATTCAACAGTGCTCAGCAGTGGCGTAAATCCAGAAAAATCTCACAAGGGGGGGACACAAACCATATCTTGGCGGCCATTTTGTTTTTTAAATATCGGTTATATCATTATACACATAAGAATTAATCATGCTTTGGAATAAAATTTAAAAAACGAGCATGCTGTCGGAGCTCGAGTAGTTGCATGATGATGATGATGACGAAAACTTTATGTCCAGAGAAGACGCAGGGTAGACCCCGCGCCACCCGGCTAGTCCCACGTCTTCCTTAAACCGGTCGAGCAACTTTTGCGATTTTCAGGGTCTCACACAGGTAAGGGGTACGCATAGGTACACACTAGAAAACTGTCAGCCTTTAAATAAAATTTAAAGGTGTTTCACTAAATGTCAAGTAACTCAATTGTATGATGTTTTAAAGCTAAATCTCAAGGGGGGGGACACTTGCAAAGGGTGTCCCCCCCGCCAGCCCGAACACAAGGCGGGTCCAGACCCCCCTGACCCCGCCATGATTTACGCCAATGGTACTCAGCCATGGCCTTCGTCGCTTGGCCGCTGTAGGTGGGAGACATGCGGACGCCCACTCTGCTCGTTTGTTAAATCTGTATTTTAACATATAACGGCGTTAAAATACATATAACGGAGACGGGCGTGAGTCGACGCGCCCAACACTGATCGCGAGCGACTCACCTCCTCACCGACCGGGCGCTGTTGCCACACGAAGAAAGGAAGAGGGGGGGGAGGCTAGTCGATATATGGTAATGGCAAGCGCTGCGGAATAGCGGCTAACGCGATCTTCGCCGCTCGACATTGGCGATTCAGGGGTCGGAACCAGAAGAAGGTAATTTCTCGAGCGGAGAGACTGCGTGGCACATTAGGGCCACACTGTGCGCAAAATCTTTCGACTCACGTGCTCTCATCTCGCGCCCTTGTATAGTTTTCTTTCATTTTTTTTTTCTTTTCAAGCAACGCTTGTTATGAGTTACAGATTTCGCGCCGGCGAGTTTAGACCTACTCCATGTTTGTAAACAGCGGTAGGCACCGTCGACATACTGAGGCGCTTGTAGCGACTTCGCGGCGCGTAGGCTCCGCCCAGCTGAAAACTCGCCATCGCCCTCTATGGTCATGTGACAACCGGCACAGCAGCTGCAAAGCTGCCTCCGAGCACAGCGCGTCGCGTGCCTCCCGCGCGGGATGCTCCCCGACGCGCTGTGCTCGGAGGCATCTTTGCAGCTGCTGTGCCAGTTACACCAAGACCGAGTGGGATGCGCTTCTGCGCAGCCCAGACCTCTAGGACCAAATCCTGGCCGTCCAGTGCGCCCGCGACAGGGACGTTAGGCTAGACCTGTCGGTCCCCACGTGGGAGTAGCCGGTTGGCGCGGGGCAACCTAAGCGTCTGCACTGGACTTTAATAAAGTTAATAATAATATCTGGGGTTTAACGTCCCAAAACCACGATATGATTATGAGAGACGCCGTAGTGGAGGGCTCCGGAAATTTCGACCATCTGGTGTTCTTTAACGTGCACTGACATCGCACAGTACACGGGCCTCTACCATTTCGCCTCCATCGAAATGCGACCGCCGCGGCCGGGATCGAACCCGCGACCTTCGGGTCAGCAGCCGAGCACCCTAACCGCTATACCACCGCGGCGGACACTTTAATAAAGTTGTACTCACTCACTCACGTGATCATAAACGGAAGGCTCCCCGACGCGCTGTGCTGGGAGGCAGCTTTGCAGCTGCCTTGCCAATTGTCACGTGATCATAGATGGCGGTAGCGAGCTTTGGGCTGGGCGGAGCCTACGCACCGCTACGTCGCTACAAGCGCCTCAGTATGTTGACGGCACCTACCGCTTTTACAAACATGGAGTAGGTCTATACAGAAAGGCGGCCTTCGAAGGTGCGAGAAGACGAACGAATAGAGACCCTTCAGGTCACGCAAGTGTTCGCAAATCGCCTCTAGTTCGCGTTAGGTTAGTTTAGGTTGAGTGAGTTTTTGTTAGGTTAGTTTAGGCTAGGCCATTTGCGACCACCATGATGCACTCCGCGGTCTTATCTCTTCGCTCCATCGCGTGCCTTCAGTAACAACGGACGCACCGCGCTGATTTCACGCAACCCTCTTTTCGCACCTCCGTCGAAAGTTCTGGAAAACTTCGAAGGTCATGCTGGCGAATAAATGAAGAGACAGAAAGAGAGGCCGGAGATTAAACTTCATACGAAGCTATCTAACGCGGAAGAAAAGTTTTTTTAGAGTGCTGACCCACTCGCAGTGCTCCCTACTCGCGCACTGCACGCGACTTTGACTTGCAGCGCTGGTAATGGAAGAAGATTGAGCGGAAGATGGAAGAGTTATAATGGAGAGCTCCAGCCTTTCGTGCATGTCTGTCCAGGGCTTGGGCCCCGCCGTCAAGCAATTCTAGAAATAGCGTGAAGGTGAGAACTAAGGCCGACACACCTCCCCCTCCCCCCTAACTCCCCCCGAAAAAGAAAACTTCCGAAGGTAGTCAGAAACGTAGGAAGAGAGTAAAAAGACCTTCCCCACAAGGCGCGCCTAACACGCGTTGGCCTTTTTGGAGGTGGCACGCGAGAACTTCCCCTCTACCTTTTTCACTCTCTCTCTCTCTTCGGCACGCGCTGCCGCACTTCGCTGGTGCCGAGTCGCGGAGGCTCGAATTTTTCGCCCCTTTTTTGTTTATTTCCATTACCCCCCCGTGGTGAGGCGTTTATTTTGAGTGAACGTCACCTCCCCTCCCCCCCTCCCTAGCTCATGGCTCAACCTAACCCTTCGCGAAAATGCGCGAGCGGCTACTGCTTGCAAGGCGGAACGAAAATAATATAGATCGTAATAACAAAAAAAGATGGTAGGCGGCACCAGACGGAAAGAGGGTGAGGAGGATGCGCAGGAGTTGCCTGTAAACGTCTGTCTGTAAAAAAAGATTGAAAGAAGACGAGGGGAAGAGAAAGTTATTTATCCCTGAGTGTTTCGGATCTCTCAAGATGGACGGAAAGAAAGAAAGAAAGAAAGAAAGAAAGAAAGAAAGAAAGAAAGAAAGAAAGAAAGAAAGAAAGAAAGAAAGAAAGAAAGAAAGAAAGAAAGAAAGAAAGAAAGAAAGAAAGAAAGAAAGAAAGAAAGAAAGAAAGAAAGGGAAGCGGGCGTTCTCGTCATTTCGCGTGAAACGTAGCAGGAGGAAGGCGACAGGAAAAAAAGTAGACACATGGAGTAAACGCGCGGAATGAAGCGGAAAGGAATAGATAGCAAAGGAGCAGCCACTGAAACGAAGAGAATGTAGGAAGTAAACAAACTAAATGTTAAAATGGAACAAGTTTGAAGGAGAGAGAGAGAGAGGGAGGGAGGTGAAGAGGGACGGGCGTGCGTGCAGGCCGAGGTCGAAGGCATCACCACTGCTCATTTATTATTTGTTTTCTTGGATTCCCGAACGCTTCTTCTTGGAGTATTCTTTCTGGAGTTGTCTTCAGCGCTATTTATTGTATGGGTGCGACAAGCGGAAGGATGCGGGCACGCAAATGTGGCGCCGGCTACCTCTTGCCTGGCTCTCGACTAGGTGGTACGTGCGACAAACTGTTTTCGTTGTCACGCGCAAGTAAGATAAAAAAAAAGCCGCCAGGTCTGCGCGGAACACGCAGCACAGTAACAGCGGAAAGCTGGAAGAGCGGCCTTTCTAAAGCCTTTTTTGAACTCTCTTGTGACAACTACTACAAGCTCACTTGCATGGTACCCACTACGCCATAAATCATAATTTTTGTGTAGTGGAGAAGCGTCCACTCGGCCATTATTCGTCATTCTTCGGAAAAGCGTGGTACCCGCTACACACTTGAAAAGCATTATGTGCACTTTGTTGATGCTCTTGCTGACGACGATGAAGAATTATGCCTGAGGCTTTTGTAATGGGTTGGAGCATTGAACGACCCACTCGTTACCCAATTCGCATTGTGCGACGCCTGGTTGTTACTTTACTGTTCTAAAACGCGTTATTACACATGTTAACGCGATTCCTTACCCGACATGAAGCCTGAATTGGGTGAGTTTGCACAGCAGTTTTGAGCACCGGCGTAGCTCAGTGGTAGAGTGGTGGGCTGCCACGCAGAGGGCCCGGGTTCGATTCCCATTCGGTCCTAGGTGTTTTCTTTTTATTTAGTTTTTTTTTTCTTATTTCGCGCGATAGTGGTTACGGACACCGGCGGTGGCGGCGGCGGCGGACAACTACGGCGCAAAAACGGCCCTTGTTGTGATCTCATAACAGCTTTCGCTGTAAAGGAATTGTCTACGTCATAAAAACGATTGCGCGCACCACATACAGGTTCGTTATCACTCATGCGTTAGCGTAGCATCGTGCTGTAGGAAGACGCACGCAGTAGTCATGGACGTTGAATAAGTAACATGGTTGTTTATGCATTTGCCTAAGACGACTCCGGGATTGGTGGAGGCATTGGAAGCTCTCCGCAGCTCGGGTAACCTTAGAGTGCCTCCGCGATCTAAGGCACTCTATAGTGTTCTGTCCTCTTCCTTGGTCCGTCTTTTAAGCGCTATGGCTTCAATGAACGTAACAAACCAACAAGCCCAAAAGTCCGTTCTCCGGGATGGGGCCACATTTGACCAAGCGAAGGTGTCACGTGATGACGCCGAAGTGACGTTAGAAATTTTGAGGGTGAGTGATGTCATATGGTGACGTAATCACATGGTTACGTCATATGGTGACTGAATTCGTCTGTTTTGTTTTGTTCTCTTGCATATCTCTGTTGACATTCTGATCGTTCTATCAGTGCTCGGCTGCTGACCCGAAGGTCGCGGCTTCGATCCCGGCCGAGGAGGTCGCATTTCGATGGTGGCGAAATGGTAGAGGCCAGTGTACTGTTCGATGCCATTGCGCGTTAAAGAACACCAGATGGTCAAAATTTCCGGAGCTCTCCACCACGGCGTCTCTTATAATCATATCGTGGTTTTGGGACGTAACACCTCAGATATTATTATTATTAATCCTTCTAGAACACCTCATTCCTCTCTCCCCTATCGGTTCCTCCTCAGCGTTTTTCCATTCCTACCTTCGCTACACACACAATAAAAAGAGGGAGAATTCTTGCGTAAACAGCGTTTTCATCGCTTTCGTTGGCTCGTAAATTTCTCCAGTTCGAGCTATACGAGGAGGGGGGGGGGGGCATGTGGTATTGGGCGGGCCGTGGCCCCGGCGTTTAGAACCGCGAGCTCCAGCCAGCGTGGTTTTTCGAGCCCGTCTGGCATCTTGGCCAGAGCAACTTCGCCTTCGCGGCGCAGGCTGCGTTATGTGCGCCCAAGCGAGTGACAACACAAACGGGGGAGAAAAAAGTTTCCACTTGACCCAGGTTTACCGACCTCACCCCTTTCCTAACCGATCTTCTTTCTTTTTTTTTTTTTTAAATTGTTAGCTTATTTACCTTTTCTTTCCTTCCCTGCAGCTCAGTCGACGTCTGACGTGCAGGAGGGCTGCATGGGGTTGTTTTACAAATCACACTTGCAGTTCGCCCAAGCCTGCGTCCTTGTCTTCTGACTCAGCGAAAGAAAGAAAGAAAGAAAGAAAGAAAGAAAGAAAGAAAGAAAGAAAGAAAGAAAGAAAGAAAGAAAGAAAGAAAGAAAGAAAGAAAGAAAGAAAGAAAGAAAGAAAGAAAGAAAGAAAGAAAGAAAGAAAGAAAGAAAGAAAGAAAGAAAGAAAGAAAGAAAGAAAGAAAGAAAGAAAGAAAGAAAGAAAGAAAGAAAGAAGCGGGAGTGTTGTAACGCTCGTCCAGACGCTTTTCAACTGAAGAGCTCTTCGATCGCGCACGGCCGAGGCTTCAACTTAAGTTCGTGTGACGCGAGTGTCCCGGAAGCAAACACTTCCGGTTAACAGTTCCGCAATGGTGCATAGCTTGAAGTGCCGCTTGCAAACCGCAGGTGCGAAAAAAAGAATGTCCTGTCACAACTCAGGGTCCGAGGTGTCAAGGGACCCTTCTTGTTTCCGGAGAGGTGCGAATTGTTTGCTAAAGGAATACGTAAACAGCCGTTGTGCAGACATGCACAGTCGCGCTCAATATGAGTTGCAACACGCCGTCTGTACTCAAAATGGCGCCAACGCTGCAAATCGGCAGTTACATAGAAAAAAAAATTGGTGAGTTAAACTCTCTCAATTAGCGGTACTTTCTGAACCAATTTAACGTTTGTCGGTGTCATTGTTTAGGCTTGGGATCACTTTAACCACAGCCAGCGTGTTGAAACT